>OX393573.1:7271420-7318920 GCA_947652115.1 Blastomussa wellsi
TGAAATGGTGGAGTATTTTGTAAAGATAACGGAATGTACAAAGGAACAGAGAATTAATGCTTTTGAGCTTCTTGGTGCTACTATTGCTAATGAACCTGATGTTTATGACATCGAGAAGGCATTTTTCTACATGAAACGTGGCATGGAAGAAAGATTTGAGGACCCCTCACATCCACTGCCAAAAAAACAAATGGAACCCCTCGAATGTTATCAGAATAGAAAAGAATGTCAAACTCTAGAGGAACTTCTTCTCCTAGGAGGTGACGTTCATGCCATCCATATGGAGGGTCTTATCATCAGAGAGAGAATCCTTGGGAACGACAATGAGGAACTTCTTTTTGCAATCAGATACCGTGGGGCAGTTTTTGCTGACTCCGGGAACTATGAGCCTTGCATTGGTTTGTGGGGACGTGCAATGGAGATAAGCCAGCGTTGTAATAAACCAATCACAGAGGTATTAGAATCTTTCGCAATGCTATTTGGCGAGATGGTGAAAGCAAATTGCGTTGTGACACCGATGTGTATAGAAGGAGTATTTGAAAAACTGGTTTTAGAATGTGAAAGATTGCATTCCAGCGAATTGCAAGAGGCCCTGGCAAGTGAAGCTGATTCTCTTAAAGAGAAACTAGAAAGATTGTTTTATTGTGCTTTATATCTTTTAATGATATACACCAAAGTCCAAGTTTCAGAAAACAGAGAAAACACAGGCATTTTCGACTTAATTGGAAGGTTTCTTTGTTTAAATCTTCGAACTAATGATGGAAACACACTTTTACATTTGGCTGCGTGGTATAAAACTCCAGTTGCAGATGACAAAGTGGGACTTGTTTGTAAGTTTCCATGTGTCGAGACCATTAAGCTGCTTTTACATGCAGGGTGTGATGTCAACGCCATTAACAAGAAAGGGGACACTCCCCTTCATTTGGCTATCACCTTTAAACCCGACCCTGAAAACTTCCAAACTTTGAAAAGTATTCTAGAGTTGTTGTTAGACCATGGGGCAGATGCAAGCCTAATCTTGGACCTGAAGTCGCCTTAAGTCGCCTTAGCCCTTTACCCTTTAAGGCAAATGGTCTTTTCTTGGGAATTAAAAAAATAATAAACCGTTTCATGTTACCCCCCCCCCCCCCCCTTCCCTAAGGCTGTGAGTTTACATTGTACCTACCTTCTCCTGATAATTAATGCCAGTCCCTAAATAAGTCTAAATTTCGGAATAAAATAAAGAAACTGCTCTTTGCATTTAACATTTGATTTATTTCCATGTGGTATTTGGTTGGTTGGTTGATTGATTGATTAAATGATTGATTGATTGAAGTAATCAGTAACTACCTTCAAATTTTTATTTATCTATTCATTATCTTTTGTTATTATCATTTATCTATTTTTGTGTGTGTTTATAACGCTTTATTTTCAATTTTAACTGTATTATTATGCCTTTTCCATTTTCCAGCCTAGATTAGCTTTGTACTTTGCAGGCAAGAAATGCTTGTAAAAAATCTTAAATTTTGAATAAAGTTTAGTTTAGTTGAGTTGGTACAAAAGTTTCTACATTTTTCTGCGCATGTAAAAATGAAAATCTTTGCGGCTTTCTGAGCGTAGCTACATTCCCCAAATTCGATCAGCAAACGCTTTTACCCGTATCTTCAGTTTGTAATTCAACAATTGTTTGGAATTAGAATTTTTCGTTAATTATTCGACATTAGATTCCTCAGTTGTCCCGTACATTTACTGTAAAGGTTTAGCCGTGTTTGCGCCCCCCAACCAAGGTGACGCTAGAAACCGTGAAAAACAGGATAAGCTTCAATTCATCTTCCTGTTTTTCCCAGAAAAGCCGGATAAGACGAAATTCCAAGGAATCAAGAAACCAAGCGTAACATGACAAAACATGTAGAAGCTCATTGTTTGCATATATGAACGCATGCCACTGCTGTCCAAGTTTAAAAGAAGTTTTGGAGCACAAATAATTCACATTCTAACCAGACTACAGATTGAAAGGCGGGCATCGATTCCAGGCATGTTCGGCGGAGCACATTCCAATAAAAAGGAGAAACAAACCATGCATACTAAGAAAATATGTCAGAAATACATGTGTCGGGATGACTGATTTCGTCAAGGATCATCGGCTGATCGGTGGCCGTTTGGGAAACAACAGACTTCTGGGCATTATTTACAAATGCAAATCGGTCACAGATAGTGAATTGCTCACAGAAATCGCGACAAAAAGCTTTCGTGTTACATGGGTAATAATCATTCGAATAGCGAATCAATGGAAAATAACTTGGGACAGTCTGTCCCATATTTTCTCTTGAGCGAAGATACCAACCCTGAAAGAAGAGTCTATGAAGCTGCTCGTGATGGTGCGGTTACTGTTCTCCGTGATGTTCTTCAACAGATGAGCATAAGTGAAAGAAGCACCGCCTTGGAGACGAAGATCAAAGATGGCGACCAATTCACCACTCCCTTAATCATCGCCGCTCGAAATGGAAACCTGGATTCTGTGAAGATGCTTCTAAGATATAAAGCAGACATCGAAGCCAGAGGAACTGTAAAAGTTGACGACCAAGTTATCGAGGGTTGTACACCTTTGTGGGCCGCTGCCGCCACTGGACATCTTCATGTTGTGAAACTTTTAATCAAACGAAAAGCGGACGTCGATGGAAGAACAATGACGAACTCGACTCCTTTGAGGGCTGCCGCCTACAATGGACGCCTTGATATTGTGAAGTGTTCAGTTGAGAACGGGGCCGATGTTAATGCGCGCAACATTTTTGAGCATACCCCTTTGATGATTGCATGTTACAATGGCCATATAAATGTTGTCACTTACCTTATCGAACGCGGAGCTAATATGGATCTCCAAGACAAACGAGGCAATACTGCTCTTCACGAGGCTGCTTGGAAGAATCAAGTTCAGATTGCTAAAGAACTGCTGGTTCTTGGAGCTTCACAGCTGCAAAATACCCAAGGCTTAACACCACTTCTGTTAGCCAGTAATAAATGGCAAGTTGAAATGGTGGAGTATTTTGTAAAGAGAACGGAATGTACAAAGGAAGAGAGGATTAATGCTTTTGAGCTTCTTGGTGCTACTATTGCTAATGAACCTGATGTTTATGACATTGAGAAGGCATTTTTCTACATGAAACGTGGCATGGAAGAAAGATTTGTGGACCCCTCACGTCCACTGCTAAGAAAACAAATGGAACCCCTCGAATGTTATCAAAATAGAAAAGAATGTCAAACTCTAGAGGAACTTCTTCTCCTAGAAGGTGACGTTCATGCCATCCATATGGAGGGTCTTATCATCAGAGAGAGAATCCTTGGGAAAGACAATGAGGAACTTCTTTTTGCAATCGGATATCGTGGGGCAGTTTTTGCTGACTCGGGAAACTATGAGCCTTGCATGGGTTTGTGGGGACATGAAAGGGAGATAGGCCAGCGTTGTAATCAGCCAATCACAGAGGTATTAGAACGTTTCGCAGGATTATTTGGTGAAATGGTGAAGAACAATTGTGTTTTGAGACCGACGTGTATAGAAGGAGTGTTTGAAAAACTGGTTTTAGAATGTTTGAGACTGACAGAAAAGTTAAAGTCCAGAAAATTGCAAGGGGCACCAGTAAGTGAAGCTGACTCTCTTAAAGAGGAACTAGAAAGATTGTTATATTGTGCTTTATATCTTTTAGTGATATTCACCAAAGTCCAAGTTCCAGAAAATAGAGAAAACAAAAGCATTTTTAGGTTAATTCAAAGATTTCTATGCTTGAACCTTCGCACTCATGATGGAAAACACTCTACTGCACTTGGCTGTGTGGCATAACACTAGAATTAAAGACATTAAAGACGACAGTTTGCGACGTGTGTGCAAGCTTTCATGTGTGGAGACCATGAAGCTGCTTATACATGCAGGGTGTGATGTCAACGCCATCAACACCAAAGGTGACACTCCCCTTCATTTAGCTGTGACTTTTAAACCCAACGCCGAAGGCCTTCAGGTCTTAACGGATCTGTTGACGACCTTGTTGGATGAAAGAGTTCATGGGGACCTGATTAACGGTGAAGGTAAAACAGCAATGAATGTCGCTGAAACTGATGAAGCACGAAGGATCCTTTCTGTCAAGAGTAGGCTGAAGTTGAAGTGTATTGCTGCCAGAGCTGTGAGGAAATTTGGACTGTCTTATTTTGGTGTAGTTCCCAAGACTGTTGAAAAATTCATTAGTTTGCATTAGGGTTGTTAAAAGCAAAAAAGGTGCTTTTATTACTGAGAGTAGCTTCCCTTTCTTACGGGAGCAGATGCTGTCATTTTGAAGACATTTTCATGTAAACAAAAATAGAAAACATATATTTTTACTTTAAGGTTGTTTTGAATATATTTGTCTTCTTGAAACAATTCAAAGGCGACAGACCACAATCTCAATGTTGGCTCCTGTAATAAATATCTAATTGCCATAACCGTTCATCAGTAGGATGCCTAAAATGCTTGTAATTCCACAATTGGTTTCGGCTCATTAAATCCTATACCAATTGCAGAACATTTCAGGTGGAGCCACCCACGATGTGAGCACAGTTACTGACAAGAAAAAGTAATAAGGAAAACAACGAAAAATAAATTAAACCGTTAAATTGCGAACTAAGCATACACGTCAACTAAATAAAGCAAACACGCACACCACTTACGAAAATACGCGCGCGCGCCTTCAAATCCAAATGAAGGACCCGGAAGCAGCGCGTATAAATGAATTAGAGTTACAAAGACGACGTAACAGTTACAAACAAGCAAAGGATACGTTGTTGGTTCTCAATCACAAACCGCTGATCTCAATTCCCAAAGTGTAATGTCATATTTAACGCGAATTATTTCACCTTGGCGTTTGAAGAATTTGTTAAACGATTTGAGAACCGCAGTAGTGTTGAAGCCTTGATGGTGAAGACGTGAAGAAAGACTACGAAACCTGTCTATAAAGTCCAATTTGGATGAGCAAATTCTAGCATATCGCACCAATTGAGATATGTAAACACCATAGGCCGGATTGGCTGGGATGTTGCTGTCCATATGAGGAAAGTTTACAATCCGGAATGAGAAGTCATCTCTCTTGTCGCAGACACTTATACGAAAAGGTGTGTTGTCGTCTCCCTGAACGATCTTAATGTCAAGATAACACACTTCATTTGAAGCCACGGTAGTGTTTTTCAGTTCCAGTTCTGACGGGTAAATTTCGTGGATACAATTTTCAAAATTCGCATTGTTGACGCTGATATACCGAAGCAAAACCGAAGAGTCCAACAAAATTATTTGAAGAAAGTAACGCATCAATAAGAGTGTTATAAGATTAAAAAATCTAAACGAGAGTTGTAAACAGAAGAACATTTCATCGTGTTTAATACTCCGCTCACAATCTATTCCACGAACACTACAATTTACATTTTCCCAGTGTCACTAAGTAAACAATAGGCTTGCTCCAAAAAGCTCGTTTGTTTCTCAACGCACGGCGCGCGGGGATTTGAAAATCAAAATTGCGGGAGGAAACCGCTGGAAATGGAGGGTGCTCGTGGGCTTCAAAATCAAAATGGCGGCGAATTTATTTCCGAGTGGTATTTATCTCCCGATTTCCCGACTGTATCATGTTCTACTAAAGAAAAAACGAGCGACTTGGGGGCAAGTCTAGCTAATTTGGGACAGTTAGAGTAAGTTAGACAGGGGTTACTGATTTAAAATACTTTTCAAATTAACTTTTTATACCATATTAATTTCACTAGTATTACGGTTTCCTTTGTACGAAGATCGTATTAATGAACCTTACAAGGATAAATTGTTTAGATATATAAGAAGTGTGTCAGGCGCGTAGGAAGGGGGTGGGGGGTTTCGAAGGGCTCGATGGAACCCTTAACATAGTGGGTCAACAATGGATGTCTTAAAACTCCAACTGTTGATTTTCAACTTTTACTCTGCCGACTTGTAGTGGTCAATGCTAATGTAAAGCAAATTTGCATATGCCAGCTCTGGTCATTCGTTTCGTAGATTTTTGCATAGTCTGGATACCCTCGCAGCTCTGATCCCAGTTCCCCTGAAGATTGCCGTGGCCAATGAGAAGGCAAAGGGTATGCCTTCAGGCAAACATTCTATTCCAATGACAAAAAGCTGTCTATGCCCACTTAAATCTCGTGTATCTCATGTTTTTTCGCTTCAATCAATTAAAGTAAAGTAAAAGTTAATGTAATTTCTGACGTTCGGAATGATGAATAATTTAATCAGAAATTATAATATTCTGACAGAGCGATTGGAAGGTTCGCGGGTTGTTATGGGATGTGCTGATGGCAATTTAGGCGTTTGGCGGAAGATTTAGGTCATTCTTGGTCCGTCAGTCTTCGCCTTCGCTCGCTTCTCGTTACAAAACTTCCAAAATATTGCTGTAAGCAAGCAAAGTATCCAGGTTGTCTTTTTTAAATAAATATCTCATGGAGAATGTTGAAAATACCATTTCCGAGCCTCTAGATTTTTAAATTTTCTGGGAGAGGAGCGCCTCGGGCGCTCGTTTTCAACGCCCCCACCCCCCCCCCCCCCACTTTAAAATGCGCTCCGCCGTCCCTGCTTTTTCAAGGACAGTGCATATTTCCCCTGCCAAGCTAGAGGTATTGAACCGACTCTTCGGGCTAAGCGTTAATGGACAAAAACTGAAGTAATGAATCTTTGACCCTCGGATATCTCAGCAGAAGAATTAAAATTAGACGAAGTCAAATGAGCGGTCAAAGTCGTAGGAATACACTTCGCCCATGACCAGGCTCTTTCAGATTAGTTAAATTTAGCTGACGTTACTCAATAGCTGAAATTGGAGAGGTCTCACCTTGCCAGGGAAAATTCAGATAATCAAGTCGTTCGCCTAAAATTATTTATCGAGTTTCACTTGTCTCGGCCAGGAAGAATTTTATGTCTTTTATCAAATGCTTTTAGATGCGCATTACACACCAAAACGCGTGAATTTCAAAAAAATAGAATTTTTCCTTTAAACGTCTTCCTATTAAGATTGTTAAAACGAACTCTCCTCTCTGTTCTTTCTGTCACATCTCGGAGTAAAAAATACCTCACTTTTTTCGTTGTTGTTTGGTAGCAAACTGTTGTTGGGGGGGGGGGGGGGGGTTATGAGTTAATCGAAAAAGAGGTGATTCTTGGGATCCTTTGGCAATGTTACTCTTAAGAACCATTTAATCCTTTTTGGTGAAAGGCATACTTTCAGATGTAAGCTAAATAACTCTATTCCCAATGAAGTGGTTTTCGCAAAATCTTTAAAGAGACACTGAACTTTCAAACGCTAAAGAAAAAAACAAGATCCCTTTCCATTACAACAAATGGAAGGATCTTAAAGATTATCTCTCCTTTTATTAAATAGCCGACAAGATTAATGTATTTTTATATCTTAAGGGCTAGGTCTTGGCTTTTGGCATGTTTTTTTTCTTTGCGTATGGAAATTTCAACATAGGTCTGTTAATTATATGTATTGGAAGCGATATGGAAGGTAATCGTAGTGTATTTTCTTTCTTTTTTTGGATTTAATTATGTTTTTGAATGGATAAACAATAAAAACAATTAAAATACAAAACAAAATGTGTCGCTCTCCCTGCTAAAATTTGAATTCCAATTCTTCTTTTTTTTTATAATTTTGTAGGAGTATTTTGTGCATGATAATGGAAACAAGATAATTATTTCGTCAGAATTGACCAAAAACGACATAACGACCCGTGATAGTGCCCCTTCAAAATACGCTAGGGCCGTGGCTGTGAGCGACCAATCGCCACAAACAGAAAGCCAAAATGTAACCTGGCCGACAGTAGGCTCTCCTTGCTTTTATCATGCCTCAGCTACGATATAGCTTCATCTCTATATGATATTTAACAATTATTCCATGAGCCCGCGTTGGATATGAAGTGATAAAATAACCAACGAGCGCGTAGCGCGAGTTGGTTATAATCACTTCATATCCAACAAGGGCGAATGGAATAATTGTTTTAGTCAATTCTCAAACCGGGTTTTGCCGCCGATTTTTATTTCCACAATTTTACAAAGCGTCCGGACAGAGCATACAACTTCCGGTCACACGCGCCCCGACTCCCGACTTTCCATATGACGTAAAACTCCGACTATTGGCTCATAGTTGGAGTTTTTTAGCCAATCAAAAAACTAGAAATTCAATAGTCGGAGCTGAGAATATACTAAGTACAGATATTTCTTTTCAGTCAAAAGGCCTTAGGGACATAACCACGCGCGAGCTTATCACGAGCACAATTATGTACAGTAACGATGCGCGATGCAATCTTGAAAAACAAAATGCAGAAAACATAGTTTCAGGGGACCTATATCTGAAGGGTTTGATGAGTAATGACCTGTCCGGGAGTATTGATACAAACACCCCTTCTTTTAAACCCTAGCCACTGGCCTGGTCAAATGTACGTTTTTGGAAATGAGTCAAAATAAGAAACACCAACGTTTTCCTTAAACATATAACGAACAAGCTATCTATTTTCGTATTGAAGAAGGAGACGAAATCATAACAATTAAGGCGGGGGTACATGTGAAAATTCTGTAAAAGATCGAATTTTTGTTTTTACCGGAATTTGAATCTTAAGGTATTAAAGCTTTATTAGAGGGTCTCAATGGGGTTAACCGTTAGCCGTAAAATGGCCAAAAATTTAGCCGTTAGGCGTAAAAATGAAAGAATTTTAACTGTTAGCCGTAAAAAATCTAAATAAAAAAGTAAAAGCCTCGAGAACTTTTTTTGACTCTGCTGTGTTGTGCGTTTATGTGTTCTGGTAGCGAGAAAAGCCGAAACTGGAAGTGTCGTAAGTGTCTGCATAATTTCCTTGTTTTTTAAACTCTATCTTATTTTGGAATTCTTAATATTTTTCCACCTCAGTAAAATCTTCAATTTTCAGGATTTGTTGTTCTCATTAAGTTTTTTGTTTTAAGCATAGAACTTTTCCATTCAGTGCATTTTGTCGAAGTTATGCATTGATACGTATTAGATATCACGTATCAGATTTGATTGGTCACGATTTCATCGGTTTTTTTACCTTTTCAAAAATCGTTATGCTTAAAACACTAAGCTATTCATCTTCTTTTTAACAAATGTAAAAATTATTTATTTTGATCAGTTCTTGTAGGAGTTATCTTTTCTCAAGTAAGCCTTAGCATTCCCCAACAGGTAGCCGGTGTCAGGTTACAATGCAGTTTTAAATACAAAAAAAAAAAAACATAATCTTTGGCCTTTAAGCTTTTTAAAAATGTATACTTTGTCCAGGTTTGAGATTAAATCTAAACCGTGAAAATAGTTTGAAAAAACAGTGGTGTGTTTTCATGTGTACCCCCACTTTAATAAAAGTAAAATCCTAAGCACTCTCTAAACTAACCTATTTCTGAAGATTTCGTGAAGTGTTAATAAGCAAACTGTGGGTTCTATTTGGAGTCACAAGAAGCAAAAGATTAAAAGGACAATGAAGATTGGTGAAAAAATAAAAGAGGGGGATTAGGTATGCCCGATTTTCAATTAATCAACAAATCGATCTCTTAAAGCAGCTTGGACTAAAAGACTACCCGCTCCTGGTCGCGCTATGTAGAAAGCACTGCCACTTGATTATCTAAGAGACATTGGTGGAAAACTTATCTTCGATTATAATTTTTCACCAAAGATACTTCCACAGCTACCTGGTTTGCTGTCATTTTATAAGGAAGTGCTCGATGTTTGGCAGAAGTTTGTGGTTCATACTCCCTTAAATAAGAATGATGTGGAGATTGAAGTTATTTGGAATAACTGTTTTGTTGCAATTGCAGGAATTAGTTAAATACACAAAGAATGGAAAGGATGGAAATTTAATGAATTTTAATGTATTCCAGCATACCTTTGGCATTAAAACACACATCTTGCAGTATTTAGGGCTTTAAAATGCTATCCCCACGAGCTGGAAAACGTTACTTAAGAGTACCTACGAACGAACTGAAATTAATGACTGTGAAAAAAAGTTAGCTGATATAGAGAATATTTCTTGTAAGATGATAAGACAGATACTTAAAAAAATTGGGAAAGCTTGAAAAGGCAGGTTTTTCTGCACAGGAAATTTCACATATTTATGAGCTTCCGTTTAAACTAAACCAACTCAAGACGTCAGAATGATCTGTTTTTCAGTTTAGGCGACCACAACATTCTCTACACAAAAGGAAGACTCTTTAGACGTCAAAACGATAAATGTTACCTATGCAAGGGCAGGCAAACACTGACGAATCTCGTTTTTGAATGCGATTTTATTTATTATTAATTTGTTGTTCACATACTTGCCAGATACTACGTCCACTTAAGGGGTTAACCCACACACGGTCGCTCTCATGTGGCTCTGATAGCTCAGTTAGTAGAGCACTGCACCGGTAACGCAGAACTAGTGGGTTCGAATCCCTTTTAGATCATGAAATGTTTTTCAGGTCTTTGTTCCAGTAGTGTTATGGCGGCATTCGCATAAAGATAACATATACCTATTTTGGATGTTTACTTCTTGGTGGAACTTTTACGAAATAACACGCAGATCAACCCCCAACAACGCGGTTTTTTATTTGCTCGCCATCCAGGAATACAGTGGGTATTAACTACTATGTTTGCTTGTGGCCAGATATATATCGAAATTTTTCTAAAAATTTTGAAAAACAAGCTCGACATAGACAAAGAGAAGATTCGGAACCTTGTTGTAGCATAATAATTCAGATTTCGATATACAAATTCAACATCCAAGAATCAAACTTAATCTAGCTCCCTGTCATTTTTAACTTGCTAGGTTATTCCAGGGTGCTGTTGCGCTCTAATTACCATAATAATTATTTTTTGTTACAAATATATTTAACGATAAAAACTGCGATAAAATATTTCTTAAAAGCATATTTAGAAAGTTGTTTTAAAAAACGACGACGTTTTGACGTTGAGCTAACGTCATTATCAAGTCAAAGTAATAATGATGGGAAAAAAATTAAATACTAAATAAGACAATAAGACAATCATATGAGAAGTGTTGGAATGTTCTTTCAAGCAAAAAGTTTCGCACGGATGGAATCAGTTTGCGTGTTTAAACTTGGATCACGTTCCCTGATAAAAAGCATCTCATAGACGAGACAATCAAATTTCCCTTGACACTTTCGGAGTATGTGAAACTGGCTTTCTTTGAGGAGGCTTGTATCCTCATGGGCTTCCAAGAAATGTTTTCCAATCGCCGAGTTTTTATGTTCAACAATACGCTGGTGGAGGTGTCGGGCTTTAAGAAATATTTTATCGCAGTTTTTTATCGTTAAATGTCTTAAAAAGTCGCTTTTTCTGCGTATACAAATATATTGTTATAATATTTTATGATGGGTACAATAGAGTTGTTTTTGTTGTTGTTGTTGTTGTTGACGAAGAGATTTGAAGATTTTATTGAAACACTTGCATTTCTTTTAAATTGTCCCTGGTAGTCTTTCATTGTCTTTCAACGACGCAACAAAAATATAAAAATATGCACCGTAACGTAACAAGACCACTGAATCCCTGTAGCCTTTAAACGAACCATTGTCTATTAAAAGCGAAGGACTGTCCATATGCAATGTAAAGTGTGGTTTCTTATTATACCTCGAGTCTTATGAATATTAGTCTAAATAATGTTACAACAAACTTGCTTTGTATCGGCTGTGTTCGGTCTAAGACGAGGAAGATGTGACACGGGCGTATTGTGAAAACAGAATTGGAGACCATTGGAGCTCAGTGTCAGATGACCAGTGCATTGACCAGTACCTCTTCCGTCCATTCATGCAGCTTCCTTCACCGCTGTTTGTTTTCAATTCCTTCTTAGCTTTGAGGAGAGGAGTTCAATTAACTGACATTGAGCAGTAGTTTTGGCTAAGTCTCAACGTCTGGATTGGAAGGTTTTCCTTTCTTGATGAGCTGTTTTTCTCCATTGATATTAATGATCGGCGTCTCCGTCCTCGTGTGCCACACATATACCTAGACACAGAACGACAATTATCACAAGCATACCATAAACACGCAGTAATGTAAGCTGGATTAGATATAGCCTAGGGACGGACCTTATCCCCGTCTCTTTTATCATCACGAATCAATCAATCAGTCAGTCAATTTATGTCATTGCGTGGGACGAGGCTCATGCAAAAAACGCATGATAGTAATAAATTATAATAAGGCAAACGAACAGGGGATAGCATAAGCTAAATAAAGTAAAATTGTAGACATTTTACTTTGTCTTAAACTGTCATAAAACACGACGGGCATTTGAGAACACGAGGGAAATCTCGAGTTTTCTCAAATGTCCGGAGTGTCTTATGACAGTATAATATATGGCTTAGAATAGAGGGGGTAAGTTTCTAAAGAAACTGTGGTGCTGCATCGGTGGGAAGTATAACAATATAATTTGGTTTTATCAACTGGGTTGATAATGTGAATTGGCCACCGTAAAGAGATTCAAGAGCTGACGTTTCGAGCGTTAGCCCTTCGTCGGAGCGAATCAAGGAATTGTGAGTCGTGTGTTGTTTATATACATAAAGATGGAGCTTCGCTATTGGTTGGTGCCTGGTAACGTGAAAACAACGGAATAAATTAGTTGAATGAAAAGCGTTCGTTGATACCGTGAGGATTAAGAGTGCCGATTTGAAAAATAAATTTTTGTTCTAGAGTCTTGCGACTTTCCGTGTTTCCTTGGTGAAGGGAAAGGCCGCAGACTGCCATATGTTGCTTAGAATGATTTGGGAGATTGAAGTGTCTCGCGCTTAGGCTTCTTCATTTGCATTATAATATAGATTTTATTCGCCGCGAGTAAAAACAACAAAACACGCACGATCGATAAACTGAGGCAATTTAATTTTGCTTCTTCTACATTCCTCTCGAACTTAGAAGCTTCTTCGACAATCTCTGCAGCTTGACTCAGAATTTTGTCCGAAATTTCTTCATAGAAAATGCTCGCCGCCATCCCTTTGCGAATTTTCACAAGAGAGTAGAGCTGGCGAAAAACAATAAAACAAGCTTTTTCCATGTTTTATACTCTGATAAAACATGGGTTTTTGACAATTCAGAGCGCGCGTAGAGTCCTATCTATATTATAATGTATGGTACTCACCTTTAAACAATTGTCCGCCTTTGGTTCCATCTCCTCCATAGTGGTGACCTGTTCCAAGAACGAAGTCTCAAGGAAACCCGGTCTGACATCAGGATCAAAGCGAGCCGTTGGTCTGTCCACCAGCAATTTCTTTACGTTTATCGCAAAAGCCGCCATGTCGACTGGAAAAGTTCTAAATGGTTTCCAGTTTGTGTGAAATCCGATCACATGGCTGTGTCTGCAAATGGGACCAGCCCACCTCGCCGCTCCAGTGAATGCTACAGGCCACACTCCGACTGTCTGTATATCCCGCATCTGGCGAGGAAAAACGAAAAACGGAAAATCATGTAACCATGGACTGCAGTATAAATGGATAGGGCTATGAATAGAATGAAAGTATTTCGATCGGATCAAACTTTTTCAAACTGTGAGGCTACTAAACAGCCCCTCATAATTTTCAATATGCATGCAGAGGAAAGTCGATCTTACTTCAAAGTTATTATTAGATAAATTATATCATGGGTGATAATGACTCGTTAAGTTTGGCACGATGATACAACAATGGTATCATACAAATGCCCAATCATTGGTAAACAAGTCACGGTCATCCTTTTTTATAACAGGTTACCATAGCAATAATATGACCTACTAAAAACAACCTAAAATTTAGGTTTAAGCTCTTATAAGTCAAAAACGAGCTCGGTGACCATTTTTATTATTAAATTGTGACAGGCATGACAAGATGCAACTTTTTGCAAAGTTTAAAAAATTCTGTGCAGTGGGTTCAGGTTAAGGTGGCTCTGAATCCACTCCACAGAATGTTTTTCAACTTGGCAAAAAGTTGCATCTTATAATACTTATCACAATTCGATGATAAAAAATGGAGGTTACCGAGCTCGTTTTTGAGTTATAAGAGGTTAAAGCTAAATTCAAGCGTGTTTTCAGCAGGTCATATTGTTGCTATGGTAACGTATTGTGCAACAAAATTGACAGCAACATGTTCACTAATAATTGGGCAGTGTTTTGATATCATGAATTTGGCATCTACCGATACAGAGTGGTTTTTTATGACGAATAAAAATATATGTCTTGGAAAGTGCTGCAAACTGTTTCCAGCCACCTTAAAAGACGCTGCAGAAAACCGAAATATACGAAAGAGCACAGTTAACTGGGTCAGTATATTTGAGAAGTGGTGTGAGGAAAAGGTTGTTCCTGAGCAGGAAAGCCAAAGAGTTATCCAGAAGAAAGTGTGTTAAGGACAGATAATAATTTTTCAATTCCCGAAATGTTGTTGAGGGAAAAGCACATAAGCTAAGCAATGAGGGTTTTGGAAAAAAAACATTGAAGTACCATGACTGTGAGCGTAATTTGTGACCTATTGCATCAACAGGTAATCAACTGAAATGAAATGAAAAACTTCAGAGCTTCAGCGGGATCCCGAAGAAGCCCTGAATTTTTCAGGCTTCTTTATTCCAATTATTCATTTTTCACTCTCGCTTTTTCAGCGACTTGGAAGTAAAACCAAAACCAATCATGACTCGTTCACACAGGTTTAACAGGTTCTTTGCCGAGCTTCGCTCAGACTGCATTCGTTTGCTTGGAACTTTTGACCTTTGATTGGTCCCGATCACTGGATGTGATTGTTTGTGTCTTTGCGATTAAAGCCAGGAACTAATTATATAATTTGGTTTTATCAACTGGGTTAATAATGTGAATTGGCCACCGTAAAGAAATTCAAGAGCTGACGTTTCGAGCGTTAGCCCTTCGTCGGAGGTTTTACGAAGATCATCGAAAACCGCACTAATCATGGCCAATTTAGATTACTTTGTAATTAGTTTTGCTAAATGAATGAAAAAATGAAATATAAAATATCCTTTGTACAATGCAATCTGGTACTTTGATTTGAGTGTTATACGGCCGCTCTCATGTGGCTTTGATAGCTCAATTGGTAGAGCACTGCACCGGAGACGCAGAGGCCGTGGGCTCGAATCCCGTTCAAAGCCTGAAATTTTCTCAGTCGTTTCAGGTCTTTGTTCCAGTAGTGTTATGGCTGCATTTGCGCATAAGCCGTACCTACTCAATCGCTACTGTTGGACATTCATTAATTTGTTACAAGAACAAAAGAAGATAGAATCTTGTAACAAGGCTAAAATTAAACCACACTATATCAGTACACTGAACAAAACATTCAGGATAATCTTAGTCACCTCTTCAAATATTCTAATGTCGTACGTGTTATCATCATCAGCGAAATATACAACTCCCTTTGTTTCATTAGCTTTCACATTCTTCCGCAGCCAGTCAAGTGCTATGTTCCGCTGCTCCACGCCTCTAGACTTAGTCCATCGTGGTTTATTTCTAGATCTTCTCATCTCCATTGGTGTGCGTATATTTAGATGAGTGTACTTAATGCCACAGTTAGCCAAAAACCTTTTCACAAGGTATGTTTTTTCGTGCGAATCCTCGACGACTATCCAGTGAAAATTTTTCACGTGTTTCAAAGTTTGCGCCATGCGCGTAAGTTCAGCCTTCTGTAGAAAACGTCTGTAGGTTGGAGTTATGGCGTAAATAGTTGGCAACTTCGGATCCCACCTAGACTTTTGCAATGCAATTCTATGTTCCAGATCTGTTATCTTGGCCTGAAGCTTTTGATGAAATAGTTTCTGATCTTCAAGTCTAGTTTTACTCGGAAGCGAAAGCTGATCTTCAGTTTCACTAAATTGTGTGTGAACATCGGTTGTGAAAGAGGGCGTTGTATGTTCTGTATTTGAAGGATTTCTTTTGAGCAGTCGAGAATCGTACTGGTTAATGTAAAGAGCTGGTGAGGAGATAAGATATAGTATAGTCAGTAAGCGTTCTAGTGTTGCAGTAGGCACAAAAGTTGGATGTGAATTCGTCATTGCTGATTACCTCTAATGCTTGTGTTTTCTATGATTTGTTGTAGAATTTTCGTTATGATACCAACTCCTAAAAGGACTCCGAGGAATGCTACATATTTCACAACACCACGAAACATCTGCAATTGAAATAAAATCACGTGATTAGTTTTTATGTTCGAAATGGTTATGTCTGGGAGAAAAATGGATTACGTTACAGAAATATTTCTTGGATAAATTTGTTTATACTGTGGAGAAAAACATGAAACGTAACAGGTAAAAGTCTGCGTCAAGCCTAGTGGCCCATACCATACCGCCGGAGCTTATCCCGGTTTCCGTAGCATGAAGCGATTGAGAATATTTCTAGTCCTCCCTGGATGAGATGCTAGTCCATCGCAGCATTATTTCGCTGTTTTCCCTATTGGTTCTGACTTCCTCGCGAAGGAACAGATAATTATTTCAATTATTTTGTCATCTATTCCCTCATGTGAAACACAGAACCCGCAAAAATGGTACCCAATGTGTGGCTTCATAGCTCAGTGGCATTCAAGATAATTCGATTGTGTTCCCCAAGTTCCGCAAGAACACATTGCAATGACTATCGCTTTAAATAACCTTGCTGATAGACCACACGGTAAACTGAAGATATCTTTAGACGAAAGGTAAAGACTTTCTTCTTTTGATGAAGCACTCGACAGTGAAGTTTCAAGAAAATTAATTGTATGAAATTTAAGGTTAGAACTGTATATATAGAATGTAAGGATTATTATTCGATAGAGGCTGTGCAACAACAAAAAGTGCAGCTGCCCAGATCAAAATTTTGAAATTTTGTGAACTAACAAACGTCCCTCATTTCCTTAGTTTATAGAACAAGAGGCGAAACACTGGTAAACAAAGAGAGAAAAATACGACCGTGCTAACTGCTCGTGTACAGTAGTCTTCACATTGTAGTAATCTAGAGCCTGGAAACACACCTCAGCAGAGAACATGTCTTTTTCTATAGTCACTGATGTCCTTTCAGAAACCGATGCAGCCTTCCGCCATTAAAAATAACATAAAAGGCCTCCATTTGGCCTTTACCTTGCCTAAGACGTAACGGGAAAATCGATTAACCAATGGTCATGACGATTCCGTCAATAAGCTCCTCGCTTTTGACTTTCAGTCCGCCAGAGCATGCTAAATCGCTAAAACTATTATAATACCAGGAAACTGACCTTCACAATGTTTTGAATTCAGGAGGTCGGTTGATAATGTTTCGCATTCAGTTTAACAACCGAGACAAACAGATAACTGATCAAGCGTACAACAAGTTAATAAATATGGTAATTAACGTATCTTTAAAGACTCTACAGCGTAACATTGTGATCCTTGAAGTATTAAAGAACTTTCGTCCTATGTTTATCTATCTTCCTTTTCTTATTGGCGATGTAATTTCAAACAAAGATATTAAAGATCAACACAGTGTTGTTACCTACCATTATAAAAGTCCTTGAACAACGAAATATTCCGCTATATCCGTGCAATAATTTCCAATTTCTTCGGATATTTTGTTTGTGCCAATATTAACTGCAATTTATGACTGACGATTTCATTCTGTCTTTTTCAGAGCACATGGCTTTCCTTTCTTTTAACAGGCACCAATCATATTTGTAAATCAACCTGTCAGCTAGCTCCGTTTAAACCGGTACCAGTCTCGCCTTAAAACATTTTGAGCAGCGGACAGCGGATTTTTTTTTTCTACGCGAGAATCCACGCACTCAATTAAGACGAAGATTGAAGAATATTTTTTAAAGGAGTTGTTTGCTTCTACTTACCGACTGAAATTGAAGGAAGGAACTTCGGAGCTCATTTTCATCAGGCCTTATTTGTAAACATTTTTTTTAAATTTTGTTTTACCAACTAAAATGGGCTCAACGAATCTTATGGTTAATTCGAGCGAAGAAATTTGCACAAGTCTGTTCTGACTAACACAATAAGTTTTCAAAACTACAAACTGCTCTTAAAAAGCGTGAGTCTCAATATGACGACTTTCTCAGCATGACGACAGATGTCAAAACAATTTTATCAATTGTTTTATCGTATATATTTCATTTGAACAAACTGCACGATACAAACTCAGTCAACTGAATTATAAGCGATTCTGTAAGACAATCGATTTATACTGACAACTTTCAATCAACGTTCAGTTTTCTTACCGACAAAATAATATGTCTCGTAGCTCCATAATAATTACAAAGAATATTTTCTGTTAAACATGATCTCTCTAGAAGCGGCTGGGTCCCAAGTGTAATCTGAACGCTTCAACAAAATGTTCAGCTTCGTGAAAGGACGACTAAATCAAGCGGTTTTGATTAAAAATTCAAAAATCCGTACGGAAAGATGTACAAAATACTTCCACATACCGGTAACTCGGCCATAACTGCGGGCAGCTACCTGAGAGAAAAGGAAGAGACTAAAGCCGCGCATGCGCACCTCGTAAGCAGCCTTGTTTATTTAATCTCGACCCCAGAGGGCATGAACCTTTTTTTTAAAAGCCCAGAACTGCTGCGTTTGTCGACCGCTGGTCTCGGCCGCTGCTGGTCGGTGGCGTAATTTGATATACCAGTTAGTTAAAAGAACAATCTGCGAACTTATAGGACTCAAATTTAGGCCAGACATAGTTCGAAGACTGCTCTTTTGATGTCAGAGAGCTCTGAAAAAAAAAACGAGTAGAGGAAACACATATTTTTGGCGATATTCCAGAGGCGGTACCCGGTTTTTCGATGTCGAAGTTGCACACCTTGTGTGTTTATTGATATTTGATAGCGGAGCTCTAGAGGCCCGAAGCGATAACCGTCGTGCATGCATTGAAATAGGAGAACCATGCATTCAAGTTTTCATGGTCGACATGGCCAGTGGCATGGATCGCGGGCTCGTGCGCCCTACGACGAAGTCGCACAAAATGGCGGCCATTGGGGTAGCCATGCCTTATCAATACCTTGTCAGCCTTATCAACTTATATTTTTGGTATTGGACATCCATGTTATGGTAAATTGACAGCTGTCAAATCGAGGTATCCGCTAACCATTATCACAGACCAGATCGCGGGCTCAAATTTAGAACTCATCGGGGTAACGTGTTTTTTGAAGTTAACCGCTGACAAGGCATTGGTCTTTTCATTGATCGCGGGCTCAGGTCCGATTTTTTTTCTTCTGGCAGCATTTTTTAATTTTTTATGGTCATTCTCAGCGGAAATTCTAAAATTCTAAAAGCAACTGTGGCGCGCCATAAATCGCCAAAATAAATCGCGTAGAAACAAAATTAAACAATTGGAGGTTGGAGATCCGTCAAGAGAAATGCTTCATATTAAATTTAAACGTTGAAAATTAATGGTGAATATTTTTGTTTCGGTCCTATTGCAACAAACGGTCAATTGGTACTTAAAGAACCATGGTCATAGTCAGCTACTCTTTGTTTTTGTTTACATACGAGAGTTTCGTTAAACTACTAAAAGCTAATTTAACGTTGCTCGTTTCATTCGCCATAGAGGGCAAGCGGGGACATGTAAAGGGAGACCGCTGGTTTGAATCACACGCGTGGCCGCGGGCTTAAAACTCAACATTTCGGCGGATCACAGAACTCTCACCTGCAGCCCGCCTATTCTGTAAATCAACATGAAAGCGCGTAGTTTGTCCTTAGAAAGCTACGTACTGGCACATCAAATACAAAAGTCAAGTTAGGTAGCTTTGTTTTGGCGGCAGTCGCATTCTTTTGCACTTAAGCTAAATCGGCAGAGGTACCTTTTTTGTTGAGAAGGGTCCATTGCTCGTCGGTACGTTTTCTGTGCACATAAAATCAACAAAGCGAGAGGTTAGTTGGTATAGAATTAAAATACAAAATATTTACTTGCAATAACTTTGCATCCTTCATCATATAAATTTTGCAAATGACAAACGCCACAGCGTGGAAACAGCATACACTGTTCAGCTATGGATGCACGCACAAGGTGTCTAAGCACGAAACAAAGCGTAAGAGTTTCAAACCTATCAAGTGCATCCGTAACTAAACTTCGTGCATTCTTTCAAGTTACGTCTGCTTTTATTCCTTTTTTCTGGCAAAATAATTTTCCAGATATAATTAACCAATGAGACAAAATGTTTTTTAAATCATTGGCGTACGGGCAATTTTTTGCCAGGGGGTCCTTGAAGCATTTGCCCAAAACATTCTCCCAAGTTGCCTTGCCCAAATTTTTTCCATCGATCTAACCAAAAAAACTGATTTGCCCAAAATTTGGGGGAGGGGGGCGTGACTACAGCCCCCCGGTACGTTCGCTACGTTTACAATCTGGTTTTTAATGGCTAAAGTGAAAGCTTATTGGAATGACATGCGTAGTGAATACTACAGGAATTCCCGGTTGTACCAGTAAACTTGAACACTGGCAGGTGGTCCTTTCAGAACTGGTTCTGCTTTGAGAAACAATAGGCTGTACTTGGAGTCAGCATTTGAAAGGCGCTGTTGAAGAAAATGTTCACTCAGTTGAATGGACTTCCTATGTTATGCTTGTGTAAATACGATCATCTTGGTCTAAACGGCGGCGAATCCCAGTAGACCGTATTTTCGCCAATTACTTGTGATATAACACGGACCAAATCCCTATATTCACAGGTGAGTAAATATTACCCTGCATGGATACAAACCGGGGAGTTGTTTGTATAATTACTCCCATATTAATCGTCCCTGTACACGTTCACAAGATTATAACACCGTGTCGATCTTCTTTGTCAGATAAAAAGATCGTGCTCTCTTAAAATGGTAACTGGATGATCATAGTTTAAATTCCGTGTGTAAGTAGCTGCTCGTTGTTGGGTTTACAGACCTATATAGGATTAGTTCACATTATTCCCCAATAATACCGTTATCGCTACATTTCTAGTTCTCGTTAGACTAATAAAAAAGTACCACATAAGGTGTTTATAGGAAATCGCAGAAAAGACTTTATTATAAATCATTATAGAACGAAAGATCCGAAAAATGTGTTAATTTTAACTTGAATTCTGTAGGCTGTCCTTGAGACTTCGCCGGCAACCAACCAGCTCTACTTACGGCCATCATTGTGAAACCACGTTTTAACTGTCACTCAAACTCTGTAAAGCTACCACGATCACCAAATGGTCTTTTAATTCCTTCGTAAGTGTCTGGCCCCGATAGTTGAAAGGGTGGATGACGCTATCCGCGGGAAATTCACTATCCAGTGATGATAGCGTACTTATTTGTTTTTTTTTTTATCTCCTGGGTAGCGACTATCAACCCTTATGGTTTACCACTAAATTTTCTCCGGTTCTGATTGGTTTAAACTGATCACGTGGCGCGATATCATTCATCCGCGAAGAGGCACTATCAGCACTTATAGTTCACCACTAAATTTTCTCCGATTCTCATTGATCTAAATTAAACACGTGACGTGATAGTGTTCATCCGCGGAGGGCGCTATCAGCACATACTGCACGTTCGAGGAAAATACCCGGATGGATAGTGGCCGTCCGTAAAATTTCATTTGTAAACAAGCGGGCTTTCGTTAAAAAAAATATTCAAACGCTATTTGATTGATCTGCATTTAAAAGGTTTCTTGCCTGATTTTCGTTTATTCGTACATTTCGGCTTGCAGCAAAAACCCAAGAAGCTATTTTGTGAAAATGCGCGCGGAAGAAAATTTAGTGTTGAACAATAAAGACAATGGAGTGTTTCTGTCTCGGACCTATCGGTCTGATAGTTGCCCTTGGAAATTTGATATTCTTGAATATTGTTTTAAGAACATCAAATTTCCGCGGGGCAATTATCAACCGATAGTTCCGATAGTTCAACAGAAACACTATATTGGTTAAATAGTGCCCGTCCGAGGAAAATTCCCGGATGGATAATACTTGTCCGTGATATTTTTTTGTAAAAAAGCGGCCCTATGGACAAACAAATTTTGAATTAGTCAGTTTCCGTATTTGGTGGGTTTCTTTTCTGATTTTGCATTTGTAAATTTTTTAAACGTAGCCTCAAATTTTTGAGTAACTCCGTTTGTTTATTTTCCGTTCAAACCTCCACCCATGCCCCCAATAAGACCTCTGGTAAAAGTAGACCTGGGACACTTGCAAAATAAGTTTTTAGCGGCTTTTATTGTCAAGAAAATTTTTATTTTAGCTTTTAGGTAGCGTTCCTATCTGAAATTGGTTTCAGATTTTCGGCATTCCATCTGAGCGAATCGACTTTCTCTTTGCTTACTTTTTGTATTAAATTCGCCTTTATCCTTGTTTTATTTGCAGTGCTATGAAAAGTTCAATGCGGCTCAAACAATGAACCGAATACGATGCACCAAGCTGCTCTTACTTATAGTCTTCCTCAGCTTGTTTGCATATCTTATGCTCAGAGACGAGCCAGTGTGCACATCTGTGGCTGATTCTTACGGTAAAATAACTTCCCGAGAAATTGGAGGCATGTTGTTCGATGGTGAGTACACATTGCATCCAAGAGAAAATGAGGGGAGAGAGAGGGACACTCCCAGTCCAGCCTTTGACATATATCAATTCCACCAAAGTTATTTTAAGACTACTTTTAGGAACAGACGCATGTTACCCGAGACGACCGCATGGAGACCATTTTCGAACTAATTTTTGGAAAGAAAACAAAATTACGCTTTTCTTGGCGGTCCGACTAAAGTGTTCCAATAACAAAGGAATTTGTCATTTGCTGGCGTCACGAGAAACAGAGCCAATAATCTATAAATAACTTTTTTTGACATGACCCAGTCAACGCCCACGGCGTCCCTCTCTGTCTCCTCATTTTATATTGTTTCATCTTAATAGGAAACAAGGAAATACTGCAGACTTTATATGTTTTGGAAGACTGAAGTCAAAACCTTGGAGCGTTTTTTTGTAGGTTAGCGTGCACCGTAGCAACAACACAACTTGTAAATTAACTTACTTAAAAGTCATTTAATTATCTCTCCGCCTCGCTTTATACTTTTATTTTCTTTATGTTACACTATCACTTTCTTTACTGAATTAAGGTAAACATATATTATTGATATAATAACAAACCTTGGACAATTTTGACATAATATCGCAAAATTATGAGAACTTGCTTGTACCAAATGCGCTACCAGCCGAAACGGGACTAGGAGTAATCTTGGGGGTTAGGTACATTATACTGAGTATATATCTTGTGGCTGCTACTTACGGCATGCATTAGCTATGATTATTAGATATTATTCGGTATTTGTTTTGAAATTTTAACTCAATTTGATGTGCATATCACAGATTCAGGAAATGATACAGAGGAACCTTTGAAAAAGACCAAAGAAAAGATATTCCATAACAATATCGAAATAAGTCAAGAATTACAAAGAATGAAGGAAAAACAACAGAAACTCCTCAAGTATTTGATAAAAGCAAAGGAAACTGAAGCAGAGTTGAAGCTCAATCTCATTCAGTTGTCTCGCGAGCTTCATACAAATGACAAATTTCACCATAAACTACAAAGATCCAAGGCGCACGAGGATACTAACCTGCCAACTGTTTTTGTTATCACGCCAACGTTTAAACGCTTCGTACAAAAAGCTGAACTAACGCGAGTCTCTCAAGCTCTCAAGCCTGTCAAAGATCTCCACTGGATTGTGATCGAAGACTCCATAAACAAAACAGGCTTAGTTACCAACTTTCTAAAAAATTCAGGGTTAAAGTACACTCATCTTAACGTACGGACTCCTGACATTTTAAGACGCCATCGAAACGAAATACGAAGGCTAAAACCCCGTGGGGTGGCACAGAGAAATCTTGGTATTCATTGGTTAAGGGAAAATATTAATCCCCACAGGACTAGTGGAGTGGTCTATTTTGCTGATGATGACAACACATATGACAGTCGAATATTTGACGAGGTATGTGATGTGATGTGAATCAGATTGGTTCTCCCACTATTCATCATGAGCTCGAGAGTCTGTCGCAAATCAACTGTCAAGAAATAGAAATCGAGAGCAAATAATCTAATTTTATTAAAATAAATCTACTAGACGTCAAAAATTAAACTTAACAACAAGATTATATCTAAATCTTCTTCACCAACACTGAAAACACTGACTTCACAAACGCGAAATGACCGCCGCTTTGTTGACAACCGCCATTCACTTTCTACAGCAGAATAGATAGCGAGTAGCGTAGCCAATCAGAGAACAGCATTCGTGATTGAACGCTAGCAGATTTATATTAACCGCTGATAGAAAACTCGGACTCGTAGTCTAAGGGTGAGTTCCTTTGGGGTGATCCGGATCATTGATCCTGATCAAAGGCGCCGGCGAATCCTTGCTCAGAGTGGATTCGCTGGTGCCTTTAATGCACCATGATCCGGATCACCCCAAAGGAACGCACCCTTATAGTCCTTTTCCGAGTTCTCTTTTGCCTCAGTGTCAAAATTAGTCCAAGTGCGAAACCATTCATATGCAAATGTATTTTACCTGCATCTTCATTCTTATGCAAAACGAGCTCATTTCCATATGAATAGTCTCGCACTTAGACTCGTGTTGGAACAGAGGGAAAAGGGAACTCGGAAATGGCCTGTTGTTATTTTTATGATTATTGTTCACCCTTAGATGCGCTGGATCCAAGGTGTTGGTGTTTGGCCAGTGGCATTTACTGGAGCGGTTCGTTGGGCAGGGCCCGTGTGTAAAAATGGTCAGATTCTTGGTTTCCATGCAAAGTGGGGTCTGTTTCGTCCATTTCCTATCGATATGGCTGCATTTGCTGTGAACATTAACAAGTTATTAATCGATTTCCCAAAAGCTACGTTCCTGGCACCAAAGAGACCAGGAATGTTAGAATCGTCTTTGCTAAGTCAAATAACTACTGTAGAGGAGTTGGAGCCCGTTACACGGAACTGTAGCAAGGCGAGTATGTTAGTACACGGTTCTTTATCAAAAATCCTTCCAGGCCCGTGATCTTATTACTTTTCTTTTTTATTATTATTACAATCACTGCACATCACCATACTAACACTTCTTACAATACTACACCTTACTTACATTATGCATCCAAAACTTAATTTTCCCAATTATTACAGTTTACTTACTTAGTATTGTTTACAGTAATATTGCATACCCAACATAAGGACAAATATCATAAGATTGTTTTCATTATGGTGCAATTTATTATGTTTCATTATAATTTTCAGAGGGAAAGTTGCATTTAAGTTGAGTCTATATCTAAATTATTGCTCCATGGCTAACACTACGCTGAAGCTCCAACGCAGAGCACTTAGATATAGGTACATCAAGACGTCCCCTACTGAAAGTGATAAATTCAGTGTTAGGTTCATTGTCCATTCAAGCCTATTAGTGAACCCCTTCCTTTATAATTTTTTAAAACGTGGTCTTTTGTGATGATACGGTTTCAAATCTGCCTCTCTTTTGGGTCACCCACTACCTCTCGGAAAGAGACATGTTATTGGCTATGAAACAACAGATAACACGTCACAACAACGCCTATAGCCATAGAAAACAATAGCGGTAGTGCGTACTGCGGACCAATGAAAATAGCGTTTCCAGAGAGGTAGTGGCTATCCCCGTCTCTTGTCGTTATCTCGAATGAAATAGGAAATTGAAGCAGGACCTTAGGTTGACAATGTACGACGTTGCCCCCTTCTAGCGAGAATGTTAGAGGGAAATATTTGCATTTCTAGGGCCAGTTTTATGGACCTGTCTTAAATATGGTTCCCAGACTTAACAATAGACTCTTGTACTGAAAAAATAATTGGGGTACATCTTTTAATCAAGATGGGACTCATCAAACCTAGGATTTCTTGAGTGTTGGTCTAGTTACTTGGTGATATATGCTCATGTACTCGTCGTGCGTAAGGGTTATTTGGTGGTGGGGGATTACTGCCTGCGAGATAACAACTAGCATCAATATCACAGGAATCCAATGTGAAGAGAGACATATAAATATATTGTGTCAGATGTAAATTCACTGATTTTCATCTCCCCTCAGGTGTATGTATGGCACACGAGAACGGAAACACCGAAAGATAGCATTGTGGGGGAAAGACAACTGATAAAAGAAGGGATGCCCTCGGACAGAAGCATCGAAACGTAGCCAGACATGCCTCATGCATTACTTAAGGGCCTAACAAGATATTCCCAAGTTGATGATTCAACACAGCTAGCTACTCGTGATGCCTATGATTTTGACTACTTTCGTTATGACAAAAACTGTAAAAAAGACTTCGGCAAAAAACAAACAAGGTAGCAAAATAAAAGTAGATAAAACGTTCGCATGTTAAGAAGAAATGCCCAAGAATATCGAATGACCTGCGGTCACGGTCAAAATTTTTTTCTCGCTCATATTTTGGCCATAGATAGGTATTAGTAAGTAACGTAACGTGATGTAGTTTGTTTTTCGAAAGACCGCTTCAATTTGGAGAAAATCGAGAAAATCTATTTTCGCTGTCGGCGACTTCAAATCAACCAAATTCGCCGTTCGCAAAATTTCGTTGGCTTGCGAAACGAAGGAAGATTGGAAAAATCTCTTCCGATTTACTTATTCAAGAAGAGTTTTTCTTTTAGTCTGGTGGTAAATTTTTATCTTGGGGATAATCTGAAGGTAAACAATAATATTTTAGAATTAATAATTTTTAGCCGAGAAAAATTTCAATTTTACCGTCATGTCGCGATTAAATTTTTAAGCATGTGCTACACCTTGGTTTGGCCTAAAAATCGAGCTGTAAGGTCTCTAAAGATCCTTCTAAAACATTTGTAAAACTAGCTTGGGTTATTTAGTCTACGCTTCACACGAAGTCTCCAAAGTTGAACCAATTTGGCTGAAATGAAGTGTTGGAAAATAGTTTACCTCAATGCTCAGATCTGTTCTGATTAACTTGAGAATACGGGATCCCCAAGTAAAGATATATTAAAGCTGATCGAAGCACTCAGGAAAGCGGTGGAGATGTCATCCTTCATCAGTCACGGTATTCCAGCAAAAATATAACATTCCAAAGACTATCCTTTATTCTTGCATTGCAGTTGAGCCTATTTTACATCCGGGGGGGAGGGGGTCAGTTTAGAGTCACCGCTTCCGCAGTAACAGAAGTTTTCAGTTAAGTTCCAGCGAGGGAAAGTTAAGATTTATCCCTCTCCCATCTTCGGTGAATACTTTGGTGATTTCCTAGACTACGAGCAGTCCCTTTTTCACTTACTCCGTCGAGTGCGGAGCGAGAACATGGCCCCGTCTACCAGGTTTCGTGCGGCCATTTTTTCGCTTAGCGCTCGACGGACTAAGAACAAGAAAAAGAAATAGTGTTTCGTTTCCGGAACGACTTCTTAGCAAACCTCGGTGTGCAACATTGTGTTCAGCCTGCGTAGCTGGCGAGATTTCGAGCACGAATGATTCGTTTCGACGTTGGAGCCGCGAGAGAGCGTCTCACCATTCTTCTCGGGCCTTGTCGTTCTCTTCTCGGTACATGTTCTGCCCCTCAAACAAACCATTCCCGCCAGTATGCAGGCTACATAGCCAAATAGGAACTTTACTCTCATTGGATAGTGCAACTGCTATGTAAATAGTGAATCCCCAATGGTAAAAACATTATGCCGCAATATTTACATTACCACTTAGCACGCCAAGGAATATCTTTGCATTTTTCTTCAATATGTCGTTACAATCTATTGTAGAATCACTTCAGTCGCAAGAACTTTCAATTTCTGACATATCCCAATTCTCTTTTGAGTTCGTGACGACAGTTTTAACAATGTCTGAACAACACGTGTTCACCAGTTTGTTTGCTAAGAAAGAACATGTTTACATTACCAATTACGAACTTTACTCTGATTGGATAGTGTAACTGCTATGTAAATAGTTCAAACCTGAAGCCAAAGTAATACCGCTTCGTTTCTGAGGAAACTAAACAAAAAAAAGGGACTGTTCGTAGTCTAGTAATTCCCATACAGTCGTTTCTAAATCCAGCAGTTAGCAAGTTCGTGAATGATCTCTTTCATCTGAAATAATACATTGTAAATGCACGAGGTACTGACCAGACCGTGGGTTGGGACCGGTTGGTGTTCGAGTGCGTAAGATTAGTTTCTTTCAATGAGGTATGGCGCGAAGGAAAACGGCGAGTGTAAAAATAAGGAGTGGACGCCGTTTTTCGTCGCGCCGTTCCCCACTAACGGAATGCTTGGCGTGTCACTTATTATCCATGCTGTACAGTGCCAGATTAGTTAGAAAGGAGAATTAAAGCTGTTTTCTTTTTCAATGTTAATAAGCAACTATTTGCATTTTGCGTTTTTCTTGATCACAATTTGTAGGTGCGCCTGTATTGGCATCCGCTACATACCGGTAGAACTGTTATCGCAGCACTAATCAGGGTAACTAAATTCAGTTATTTCTCATGATTTCTGTTTAACCGTCTGCTCCAGCACTAGGGATTCCGTGGCCATTAAAATTTATTTATAATTAATGTCGCAAACTAACGCCGCGCTACCAAATCAGTGTTATGTTTAGAGGAGTTATGAAACCTGTTGCTTCAGAACTGGTAACTGGTAAAAGGACGGTTTCCATTGCTGTCCCTGGCAGTTATCATGGCGTTGGAACACTACATCCGTTTTGAGGACAGTCGTCTCACCACACTTTCACCAACATGGAATTTGCCAGTCAAGTAGTCTTCTTGCTTCGCAGTCTTGTTCGTCAACCCATGGGTAACTCGTTTGACTCGATAGTTCCGTTCCCGTATCTGCGATATATCGTGGTAGCCGAGCGCTGCTCTGTCAAAAGGAGTTGAGGCAGGGTCATATCTAGTAGCGACATGTTACAGCGACAAAGTCATGTGTCGTTTGTTAGTGCTACTTCGCCAAACACAGCATATATTGCTTGCTTTGCTTTGTATATGTGTGCCGAGCTCTATTTAACTTTTCCAATGCTTTAAAATTCTGGCGTCAGAGCCCAAGGAGGGTGGAAAAGTACTTGACCCATGTTTGGGTACAGGGGTACTATCCATACCCAGTTTTGGAAAGACTCGTTTGAATTTCATACCCTGTTGAAGGATTGAGAGGTCAAAAACCATACCCTACCCAGCTGCACGCTGCCATATAGCCCACACAAGGAAGTAGTCCCCCCCCCCCTCCTCGGAGGTCCGAGACCCTGACCCTGTTTAGGACCAAGGAAAACGTTTATCTTTTTTAATATAATATAGCGCTAATATCTAGTCCTGAAAATGATCTGTTGACTGATGACCGGCTGAATAAATACTAATGAAAGTTTCTGATTTCGGACATGCTTAAAACTTGACGAAAGTCTTGAAACCTGTCTAGGACGACTCGTAATATTCATATCTCGTTTAGGACAGACTCGTTTTAATTTCATACCCTGATCAGGATTGAGAGGTCAAAAACAATACCCTATCCAGAGGCACGCCATATAGCCCACACAAGGAAGTAGCCCACCCCCCCCCCCCCCCCCTTCAACCGGGCGTCAGAGCACCATCTCTTTTGAAGGTCATTGTGAAAGTATATAATATGGTGTGCTTTTTGCTGCTGGACACACTTGTTGTACATGCCTTCAGGGTCAGGGTTTGAAGGTCAGGGTCAGGCTCGTCAGGGTTTTAAACTCCAGCGGCACCCAGATACCTAAGTACCCCCACCCTTTAACGTGGACGAAAGTTTTTTCAAGGTAATAGCAGGTAGAGGGTAACTATGGCAACCTTGTACCAAACTGATTTGCCAACCTACACTTGTGAAAACGAACCCTCGTTGAAGAGGGGGGGGGGGGGGGGGGTGGAATGGGTTCACGAGGAAGGCTGGTAGTTCGGTAGATTTTATTCTTAGGAGGTCAGGACATTTCTAAGAGACTGGTTGTATGAATCTCACAGAATTATCTCTTCGCTTCCATTTGAAGAATGATTTCGCTTTACTCAAAGGCTACTCGTTTCTGTGGCAGGTAGGAGCAAAAGATTTTTTTTTTTGAGGGCTAAAAATAAAATTTGGGGTTAGGTGCACTTTAATTTTTTTTTCTGTAATTAGGGCATCATTTTATAATTATGTTTACAGAATAAAAATCAACAAAAGAACCAAGTTTTTTTTAATCATCATCCATATGTTTTCGTTGTGTCAGCGGAACACGATAGGTCACGAGACGTGAGCCCTGCTCTTTCTGCCTGTTTTGTCACGCAACACTCGAATTCACCAAAATGGGAGAGGAATATACCTTGGCTTTCCCTCGCTGGAAACATAATTGGATGTTTAACTTTGAAAACTTCTGTAATTGAGAAAACGGGGACTTTATAGTGCCTTGCGGATGTAAAAATGGGCTCAATACACGTTGGAATGTTCCGGGAATGTTGCAATGAAATGCCGTGGGCTGTACGTTGAGAGAAATCATCGCCGCTAACCTGAGTGCCAGAAACAGCTTTGAGATCCATGGATTTTAAAGCCAATCAGCACAGAACTTTTGACTGAGGTAAGTTATTTTCCAACAAAAATCTATAAAAGAGACAACATTGAGTGACTGTTTCTGTCAGGTAAACCAGGTCATTCCAACAACAACATTGCGAGATGTCTCATATTTCAGCCAAATTAGCTCAAATTGGTTCAACTTTGGAGACGTCGTGTGAAGCGTAGACTAAATAACCCAAGCTAGTTTTTACGTATGTTTTAAAAGGATCTCTAGAGACCTTACAGCTGCTTAAAAATTTAATCGCGACGTGACGGTAAAATTGAAATTTTTCTCGGCTGAAAATTATTGATTCTAAAACATTATTGTTTACTTGTCAGATAATCCCCAAGATGAAAATTTACCACCAGACTAAAAGAAAAACTCTTCTTGAATAAGTAAATCGGAAGAGATTTTTCCAATCTTCCATCTTTTCGCAAGCCAACGAAGTTTTGTGAACGGCGAATTTGGTCTCAAATTTTGGTTGATTTGAAGTCCCGACAGCGAAAATAGATTTTCTCGATTTTCTCCAAATTGAAGCGGTCTTTCGAAAAACAAACTACATCACGTTACGTTACTTACTAATACCTATCTATGGCCAAAATATGAGCGAGGAAAAAATTTTGACCGTGGCCGCGAAATTTCCATTTTGATCGATTTTAGTGGGCATTTCCTCTTAACTACTTATGATTTCTTGGAACATCCTGAACACTGATTGGGAGCGGAAATACAGAAAAGATGATAAACACTATCATTAATATTTTATTTATGTATATCGGTTATAGTACTAGTAAGATCGTTTATTAAGAAATACACGTGAAAATAAAATATTTACAATAAAAATGAATCGAGAATTTAAAATATATTACATACAATGGCTTATAAAGCTGTCTCTGAACCTGTTTGTCTTGCAGACAGGCGCGGCAAAAGCGCGAGTCGATCTCAGATTATAATTCTGCTGAGAACGCACTGGCAGAAGGTGACTGAGTTTATGGTTTCCTTGCGTATCAATGTCACTGAAGAGATCCTTACATAGCGTACTCCCTCTATCATACAGAGTTGTAAGGCCAGCTTTAGCTAAACCTTCACTGTAACTACAATCAGGAAAAATAATGCGTAACGCACGACGCTGAATGCGTTCAATTTCTTCCGAGAGATATAACGGTAGATTACAATGGAAGACCTGGCATGCATATTCAAGGATTGATTTAATAACGCTACAATAAAAACTTACAAGGTCACTATGAGCAATTCCCGCGCGTTTAAGTTGTCTTAAGAGAAAGTCTCTTGGCAGCCTTAGTCGTGATTAAGTCTATGTGCGCAGACCATTTGAGATCGCTGCTTATAACAACACCAAGAACTTTAGCCGATGATACTATTTCGAACTCAACCCCTTCGATGTGGACATGGAAAGAGCTAGTCATTTTAATTTATTCTATGTAAATAAAGCACCCAAGTGTTTCACTAGTGATGTAAAAACATTGTTTTGCGGTTTTATTAAAATCAGAGAATTCAAAGAGAAAGATAAGCTACACATCAACTGGTTATGTTGTTGTATTTCTTGGTGGTCAATATTCGCTTGTTTATAACCACTAAGGAACTCCATATCTGGAGGCAAAGGCGTTTCCGCCGTACCTATGGCCCCCGCTAAACATCAATTAGTGCAAAATGTAGTTTCACCAAAGTACAACAAAGCGTGAATACATTTCGTTTTCGCAGTCATCCAAAAGATGAATTTGTCGTATAATTTCGCCATCTCTTGTGTGTAACCTTTTTTTTTTGTAACTTTATTCTTTGAATTCACTTTTGCAATATTACCAACCACAGATACATTCACAATAAAAACAACAACAAAAAAAACATTAAAACAATAACTACATTAATGTCACATTAAGCTAAAGTTACAAACAAGCAGAAAATAAATTACAACAGAGAAAGTACAAAAGTAGATGAATGAGGGCAATGAAAATTAGTTTAACTATAACGTACAACGAAACTGCATTTTGCCATTTTTTATAAATGTACTAACTCCTTGTGATTTTTCTTAGCTATGTATAGTTCTATTTGTTGTGTCTTTCGTAGTTTGGCTTTCAGTAATTCCAAGTCAAGGTGTCCGACGTCTATGTCGTAGTTGTGTAAGGCCAGCGTCTATTAGCTTATATCTAAAAACTGGTTGGTTGTTAAGTAGGATATGTTGGTTTTTCCATATAATTATGTCAAGGACTTCATCAACAGTTTATATAATTTCTGACGTTTGAGGGACGAATTAGTCGGAAATTATTATTCTGACGGCACGTTGGAGAGACCCGCGGTGCATCGCGGGCTGCTTTAGGAGTATTTAAGGTTTTGGCGGGAGATTTAGGTCATTCTAGGTCGGTCAGTCGGAGTGTTCGCCCGCTTTATTTTGGGCTTCCGTTCTCCCGCAGTCGTTGTTAGACCAGATCTCGAAGTTAGTAGCAGATTCGGCTGAAAGTATTAAACGTTCCAGCGTGGAAGCTGCTGATGACCAGTTGAGGGAAATCAAGAAGTTACGTCGAGAGGAACCGAAATCGTTCAAACGCAAAGGCAACGAGATCCAGTACAAGTTTAATCTTAAGCTACAGGATACCTTGGATGAGGTTAAATCCCATCTTGAGTCCAACGCAGTTGACAAGGCTAAATCCTCGCTGTCAGAAGGTACGTCAATGCTCTCTGAAAGGCAGAAGCTTATCTTACTAGCAGACAAATCGGATTTTGGCTGGAAAACTGTCGAGCAATATACCCAGCATGAGTTAGCTGACAACGAGGAGGACGGCAAAAAGATCCGCCGTGCCGAGGAACGAGCCGAAAAAGCTCTTAAGTCCGATGCTTCCAAGAAACCTATCAACCAACCTTCATCTCTCAGTCGCCCTTCCAGTTCCTCACGCTTTTCTTCCCAGTATTCCAGAAGTTCTTCGTCTTTTGGTTCCTTCCGTAACCAGCGTCTTCGGCTGTCCTATCCTCGTTCATCCGACGTTCCGTCAAGGCCCGGTAATTGTTTCGCATGCGGCAGGTTTGGCCATTGGAGGTCTGAATGCAATCAAGTCGCCCGTTCTGTTTCTAAAGGTATTTCAGGTAACAGATGACAAGACGGTGACAAACAAAGTAAGTCTGAATTTTCATTTCTTACTTCCCCGTGTGACTTCATTGAAGATTTATCAGTGGATTCCTCTCAAGAATCTAAGAGCTTTGAGCTTGAGTTTGAGATCCCAGTTGTTAGTGCTCCTGTTGTCCAACCGACGTCTGTTAAAAGTAAATTGTTTAGATCCATTCAGCATTGGCAATTTCTTGGTGCGCCGGATTTTATATTATCTGTCATCAGAAATGGCTACAAAATCCCGTTTATTTCCACGCCGCCGCCTCGCTGTTTCACGAACAATGCCTCAGCCCTTAAAGAAGCAGATTTTGTTAATGCAGCTATCTTAGAACTCTTGCAGGACAATCGTGTCGAGGAAATAATTTCTCCGCCTGACATTGTCAATCCGCTATCTGTTTCAGTTCAACCTAACGGCAAGAAGAGGCTTATTTTGGATTTGAGGCACATTAATCTGCATGTCTACAAACAAAAATTTAAGTGTGAGAATTTGCATACCATTAAAAACACTTTTGCAAAAGACTTTTTTGTTTTCTCTTTTGATTTAAAGTCAGGCTATCATCATGTAGACATTTTTCCAGATCATCGCGAATATTTGGCTTTCTCGTGGGAGTTTGTTCCAGGCCATCAGAGATTTTTCCAGTTTACTGTTTTGCCTTTTGGGCTTTCCAGCGCTCCTTATATTTTCACCAAGTTGCTTAAGCCTTTGGAGACACATTGGAGGGCGCAAGGCATTCCAATCGCGATATTTTTCGACGACGGAGTTGGCGCTGGTTCATCGTTCCAAGTTGCTAAGTTGAACAGTTCATTGATTCGTTCAGATCTTTCACGTTGCGGATTTGAACTCAATCACGAGAAGTCTAATTGGGAGCCTTCGCGTAGCTTTTCGTGGATCGGTTACAACATTGACACTCGTACTGGTTTAATTTTTGCCAGTGATGCCAGAATTGAAAAGCTTTCCTCTGATCTTACTGATATTTGTGCTAGTTTGGAATTTTCTGCCTGTGTTCACGTGAAGAATCTTGCTTCTATTGTCGGTCAGATTATTTCATTGTCCGCCAGCTGTGGGAATGTTACCCAGATTATGACCAGATATTTGCATCTTATTACTAATTCTCGAAGTTCGTGGAATTCCTTTGTTTGCGTGCAAGATCGAGCAAAGCAAGAGCTTCATTTTTGGAGAGACAAATTAAGATCATTAAATGGAATTTTGTTTTGGCCAATCCCTTTTGTACCATCTAAAGTCTTGTTTACAGATGCTTCGTCGACAGGCTGTGGAGGTTTTGTTCAAGGTTCTTCTTTAGTTTGCCACAAAAACTGGTCCGCGGAAGAATCTCAGAAGTCTTCTACTTGGAGAGAACTTGTTGCAATAAGCTTTGCTCTTGAAGCGTTTGATAATCATTTAGCAGGCCAAGCCGTCACTTGTAACACTGATAATCAGAATGTTGTTAGAATCATCCAGGCTGGTAGTATGGTTAAAGAATTACAGGACATCGCTTTGAGTGTGTTCCTTTTTACCTCCCAACGCCAAATTCACCTGAATGTCTCCTGGCTGCCGCGTGATCAGAATTCTCAGGCTGATTTTCTTAGTAAGATCGTTGATTTTGACGATTATTCTCTCCACGATGAGGTGTTTTTCCTTCTTGAAAACCTCTGGGGTCCACATTCAGTTGACAGATTTGCTTGTTGTTATAATGCGAAATTGTCTAGGTTTAATTCCAGATTCGTCCAACCTGGTGCCGAAGCTGTTGACGCCTTCACACAGGACTGGTCACCTGAGAATAATTGGCTGGTGCCACCAATCTCTCTCATTGGCAGGGTATTAAAGCATATGAGTGATTGTAAGGCCCTGGGAACCCTAGTAGTTCCGTTGTGGAAATCAGCATATTATTGGCCATTATTAAGCAAAGATGGCACTCACCTGAATTCGTTTGTGTCTCATTGGTTATATCTTCCCAACAGACCGGATCTGTTCGTCAGGGGTAAAGCTAAGAATAAGTTGTTCGGCACGAAAGCTTTCAAATCTAGATGCCTTGCCCTACGAGTTGATTTTGCTGGAAATGTTCGCACTTCTAGTGTTGGTTTTTGCACTTCTCCGTTGGGCTGGTGTTCAGCTTGCTATCCTTAGGCGTTCCGTCTGGAGGTATGTTTGTTATTGTCATAGCCTCCCCCCACACATTCCCCAACCGGGTCTACTATTGCTGGTACGATTGTTTTAATGAATTTCGCACGACTTTCATGTAAAACAGGTGGTGTCGCATCTGTTCTCGATTATTAGTTTGTTATAGGCTCAGGTGCTGTTACTCTCGTTCTGTACACCCCCGGTGGTGTCGCATGTTTTTGGTAAGCTTTTTTATATACAATTCCTGATAGCTTTAGTATGGCTGTGTACACCCCCCGGTGGTGTTACGCGTTTTTGAGCCAAGTTCCCGTTTGCGACATCTGTTTTCTGAGATAATTGTTTTTTATAGGCCCCCGGTGCCTTCAGTGTAGTTACGTACACCCCACGGTGGTGTGTTTTTGTGGCCCCCCGGTGGCCTTAGTATACTTATGTGCTCCTTATAGCCTTAGTATGGCTGCGTACACCCCCCGGTGGTGTTACCCGTTTCTTGGCCAAGTTTCTGTTTGTGACATCTGTTTTCTCAGATAATTGTTTTTTAGAGGCCCCCGGCGCCTTCAATGTAGTTATGTACACCCCCCGGTGGCCTTAGTATACTTATGTGCTCCCCCGCGGTTTCGCATGTGTTTTGTGGGTATCATAATTGTTTTGGATAGTGTTTCTTCTTGTGGTACTGTTTTAATCATTCGGCGGTTTTGGATCTTTACTAATCCCATTTTCCTTTTTCTTTGTTTCTTTTCTTTTAGATGTTTTCTCTTCTGGTGTTTGGGCCTCTCTCGCGGATTTGCGCGAACCCTCCTTGACAGGCCTTGGTGTCCAGATTACAGTCCACAGTCATTGCTTCGAGAGCTCCAGGATCCACTGACGCTTACAGAAGGGCTTTTACGAGATGGAAGAATTTTGCTTCTTCTGTAGACGAAATTCAAGTTTTTCCTGCCAGGACAGAGCATGTCGCGTTGTACCTTCAGCATCTTCTGGATTCAACCCATTCTCATTCTGCGGTAGATTCTGCTATTTATGGAATCCAATGGGCGCACCATTTGGCGGGGATACCTTCCCCTACTGACGGTCCTATTATTCACGATGTTAGTAGAGCAGCTAAGAGGCTTATTGGAACCCGTTTAGTTCACAAGAAAGAGCCTATTTTGCCTGATATGATTAAGAAATTAGTTGAAGCTTCCAACCTAGATAATTTACTTAATTTGAGGAATGTTTGTATTTTCCTTTTAGCATTTGCTGGTTTTTTCCGAATTGAGGAGGTTCTTCACATTAAGTATGGTGATATTACTTTTCATGACACTTATGTTGCTATCAAGGTTGATAGAAGTAAGACGGATCAACTAAGGAAGGGTAACGAAGTGGTTATATCTCGAACTTCATCCCAAGATGCTTGCCCAGTTTCGATTTTCAAGCGTTATGTTTCAGAGCTTGAGCGTTTTCCAGTGGATCCTAGTCATTATGTTTTCAAGCCTCTAATTAAATCGAAGTTGGGCCATAAGTTTGTTTCTACCAATAAGCCCATAAGTTATTCAACCGTTAGGGAGTACTTTAAGAGTAGTTTTAAGGATATTGTGCCAGACATTGCTGCTTTTAGCACTCATTCCTTAAGAGCAGGTGGTGCTTCTGCTGCTGCCAACGCAGGCGTGGCTGACAGGCTGTTTCAAAGGCATGGTAGATGGAAGTCTGTTTCAGCTAAGAATGGTTATATTGATGACAATTTAGAGTCTAGATTGTTAGTTTCCCAGCGTTTGGGTATTTGAGTACGTTTTACTCCAGTGGTTTACTTCATCTTCCCTTTCTTTATCTCTATTAGGCAACATTGAATCGCACGGCTCATGGCTGACTGACTCATCCTAAATAAACTTTTCACATTGAATATCTCGTGTGAGTGTAGTCAGAATATATAATTTCTGACGTTTGAGGGACGAATTAGTCGGAAATTATTATTCTGACGGCACGTTGGAGAGACCCGCGGTGCATCGCGGGCTGCTTTAGGAGTATTTAAGGTTTTGGCGGGAGATTTAGGTCATTCTAGGTCGGTCAGTCGGAGTGTTCGCCCGCTTTATTTTTTATTTTAGGATTACGTTTCCATTTGAATTAACTCGTATATTGTAGGATGCCCTTTCCTCGGGGTCTCGTGCTGCTGCATTAGATGAGGAATACGTTTCCACATATTTTTTGGCCACATCTAAAGGGTGGTTTTTTAGTGGTTTTTCGTATCTGGCGTAGCACATTTTCTGAATTCTTGAGCTCTTTAGTTACCTTTGTGAGGAACACATAATTATGAATAATTCAATAGATATTAGGCAACATTGAATCGCACGGCTCATGGCTGACTGACTCATCCTAAATAAACTTTTCACATTGAATATCTCGTGTGAGTGTAGTCAGAATCTGGTGTTTTCCTTATGCGAAAGCTCGACCAAGCCTCTAAACATTCCTTATAAAAAAACGGAAAAGTCTTGCGTAAGTGCGACGGATTAAAATCACATTGAAGGAAGAGTGAAGATTCAATTTCCTTAAAATAATAATCAAGGAAAAGCTTCCAAGGGCAATTGGTTTCATCCAAGTAGCCCCTTTATACACACGATTCTTTGCGTTTTGACTAGTGATTCGGTGCGAGGCATTTTATGGCCGCCATCCTTGTATCCACTAATCAAAGCTGTCCTTTTGATTTTGTCTTTTCCGTTCCAAACAAAGTTAAAAATTGAAGAGTTCATTTCTTTTAAAACATCTTTTTTAAAACATATAAGAGATGCACGATACATTAATTTGGGAATCGCGAAAGATTTAATGATTTGGACTTTACCAATTAACGTCAGATTCTTTCATTTCCAACAATTTAGAGTTTGTCTTAGAGATTTTAATGTATGATCAAACTTTAATTCTTGGCTTTTACGCTGATCATAAGTAAAAAAGATGCCAAGAATTTTAATAGGGTGATTGACTTTTGTGATGCCAAGAGATTCCTGGTTATGATGTAAACTCCCTAGCCAGTATGCTTCAGTTTTCTCTTTATTTTGTTCGAGTCCAGAACAGTCACCAAATTTTGACAGTAACTGGTCAAGTGAAACATATGATTCTCTGTCGCGTAAAAAGTTAGTCAGATCATCAGCAAATGCTATAACTTTAAATTCTCGTCCACCGATGTGTAAACCTTTTATGTTCCTATCCTCTTTAATGGCAGTGAGGAGAGTTTCGAGGTCTAAAATGAATAAATAGGATGATAAGGGATCTCCTTGTCTGGTGTAAAACAGGTTCACCCACCGGATGAACGAGTCTCCGAAGTTAAATTCTGGTTCGGACTTACTAAAATAAGCTTTCTTTCCTTCCTTTCTTGCATCTTTAAGTTTCTTCATCTGAGGCTTTCGTAGATCATGGAGCTCTTTAGGGATCTCTTCATAAATTTTAAAATAAGTGTCCTTCAATTTATAAGCGCACTTGATTACATTTTCCCGATCAGAATACCTCAAGAACCTTGCGATAATCATCCTTCCACTTCAATTGCTTTTAGGTTTTCTCCCTAGCCTGTGCACAGGTTGAAATTCAATGTTTTTAGCATTTCCCACCTCAAGAACGTTTTCTAAGAAGTCAACAAGCTGACCTCTCGTGTCATCCATTCGTCTTTCTTGTCCATTCTGTATGACTTGCATCATGCGTTCGGGAATGCCATCAAATTTGAGATTTTCTCTTCGGCTGTACGCCTAAAGATATCACCATTGTTTGCGAACATCCTTAACTTCGGTGCTGCGTGTATTCTTTTCCTCTTGCACTGAACTTTTTACCTCTTCAATTCGATTACCAATGAACTCGGCATTGTCTTGCATGTCTGACATTATTGTGTAAGCTTTGTTGCTTCTCTTTGACGTCAATAACCTCTTTTTCCAATTTTGATACTGAGACTTTCAGACTGTTAACTGCAACGTACGCTTCTTCCAGTTTACTGTCAAGCGCCTCTAGTTTGTCAAGTTTGGAAAGTATCAAATCTAGCTTACCCTCGAGTCCTTCGGCAGCCATAGCTTCGTTCTCGTGGTCAAACGCGTTTTTCCCCAGGCGATAACTCTTGTGAACTTCCAGAAGATTCAGAAAATCTAACCTTCCTCTTAACCGAAAGAAGGAGTGATTTCATATGGGTGTTACGATCTATAAAATTGGGCCCGTGAACGGAGCGTGTAACCTATACAGAGTTGAATGCTCGGAGTTACAGATTAAACAAATCAACGAGCCGAACTTAATTTCTATCTTATCCCGGCTTTCCACTCTTTATTTATACTGCTTCCCTGTGGTTGAAGGCACCAGTATCTAGAAGTTACATACTGTGTGCAGTCGATATTGCATCAAAATCAGCAAACAGTGTTGATTGGCTTTCGTCACCGTCTTTTCACCAATGTATTCCAGAGCTTTAAGAAAGAACTTCTCTTTAACTTAAGGAAGTCTTCAATTTCAGTTTCTTCATTCAACTGAGCCAGGTCGGCCGCATCTTTGCCATCCATTGTGACTAAGTTGACATCCGCTTTGAGCTCAACAAGCTTTTTGACAAATTTCATCTTCCCGTGAATCGCCGCAATCTGCAGAGATGTGAAGCCATCTCCATTACGGGTATCCATTTCTGCACCGTGCTTTACAAGAAGCTCGATAATATCAAGGTTTTCATTTTTGCTTTCGCAGGCAACATGAAGAGGTGTTTTGCCTTGACCATCCTTCCGAAACTCGATCGACATGTCCTCGATTTCTGTCACTTTACTCCCTGGCGGATTCTCACCCCATCCTGATTCAAGAACTGTTCCGAAGTCTGCTACGTCGAGCGAGCCTCCGTTTGTGCGTTTGAAGAACAAACCCAATATAGTTTTCTCAACCATAACATAGTGCCAAGCCGGCCTTCCTCGGTCCTTTCCACGAACAATAAATAATCCTTCCTTGGGATCTGGCTTATTGCGCATCCTCACATCGGCACTGTTTTCTAGCAAAACTTCCACTAGGTGTTTGCGTCCATTTTGAACTGCAAGATGAAGTGGTGTGTTACCGCTGTTGTTCTGCAAGTTAACATTGCATCCTGATGTAATCAAAAGCTTTGAAATATTAAAAAATCCTTTCATTGCTGAGACATGTAGAGCCGCATTACTTGAGACACATTGAACGTCCGGGTTTACTCCTGCATCAGTAAGAAGGCGAACGGCCATATAGTTGTTCCAATAGGACGCCATTATTAAAGGTGTACACTGGTCTTCGCGCTGAAAATTTGTGTCAGCGCCAAGATCGATAAGTGTCTTAAAAAACACACTGGAGGATCGTAGGCTGGCCCATAGCAGAGGTGTCCGATTACCATTTGCCGTGACATTTACATCCATACCATGATGCAAAACAAGCTCAACAACCACTTCCGCATCATTGTTGTCAGCGCATTTGTGCAGTTCTGTTAAAGTGGCAACTTTTTTGGCATGTTTCTCGTACAACTGTTTAATGCTGGCATGGCCTTTTTTGTCCAAGCCAAAAAGGATATCACAAGCGGTTTTTCCTGGGAAAACTTTCGCGTTATTCATTGTTGATACCATATTCATCTCGTTTAAGAAATTGTTAACGTAGACACTAGCAGCAACAACTGTGTTGTAATCCCCTTCATATACAGCGGCTTGCAGCAGATTGAAACCAGACCTCTGGTCAACTGTTAAGAATGCCATCCTCGACAGCGACTGAAGACTGAGCTGCAATGAATTTCATGAAAAAGAAATAGTAAGTAGCTGTACAAAGCTGCGCACTCACACCTCTTTAAAGGTACAGGAGTGTTTCTATCAGAATTTTATGAAGGTTAATTGCCAAGCACATAATCCACTAGCATATTTTTACACAAATAAGCACAGTTGTGGCTAAAGTGCTTCAGTAAAATATCGTTAATCATTTCACGAACTAAAGACTTACAGGTAATGGTGGCAATTCGCACAAAAGACAAGAAGTACTGTGGGACCAAGTTACCACTCTGTGTAAGAGCAGGTGTCAATAATTGTTGACATTTCATGTTACCAGCCAAAATTAAACATTCTCTGTTAGCGAAAACTGTTATTTAAAGAAAAATGAAAACCAAAAATTCTAAACTCAGGCTTGCAGTTTCGCAACTTTCATCAGCCATGCACACCGATGTTTATTATTTTTAAGAACCGTTATATATAGGGACAGTTATATACAGGGTAGACCTTTTATTATGTTTTTCTGTATTTTCAACTTTCTTACATTAAACATCATAATCAAAGCACCAAGTTGTTGTTGTTATTGCTACTGTTTATCAATAGACTACTAAGTTTCGTGGAAGCAATGTGGTGAGTAGAACAGTGTACCATTTGCTGCTTCGAATCGATTATGCTATGTACCACATTTAGATATAACACTTAAGTGGTGTGTAAGATTAGGTATGACTACATCGATGACACACACTGAAAGTACTGGTTCTGGCGCAGCAAGTTTGCAATTTGTTTCCTTATCGCTGAAAGCCGTTTTTACACTAAACTCGGCTCCAAAAAGTCACCTCGTTTAGTATAAAAACGGCTTTCGCCAGAATAACCAGTAGTTTCCATGTGTGTGCGAAAGGAAATAACGCAAACACAGAAGTAAACAAAAGAGCGTGACCCCAAGCCAAGCGAGCGGATGTGACACAGAGAATATTCCCTGTTGAAGAAATACATGCACTGGTATATACGAATTTGCGTCAGAATTATTTTCCAATTGAACAAATATCTGCACAAGTATATACGCCAAGATGGCAGCCGCAAGATATTCATCCGATGTTTTGCAAATGTTTTACGGTCCAATAACGAGGGAGGCAAACAGAAACCAACCTCAACCATTGCAACCACAACTGGTTGCATTATATAACGGGTTTTATTTATCCCAAAGTAATTACAGGGAATGGCTTCGTGTTTGGAGAATGGATGTGTCTCCAGAAAATCCAAACAATAGAGATCTTTTTAAGTTTGCAAGAGAAAAAAAACAAAACGTAATCCAAATGTTAAAAATAGCGTAAAAGTAAGTTTTGGGTTAAAAGTAAAGTTTTCAATAGAAAGAGACAGTTAAGTGCAACACATCAAACAATATTTTCGAGAAAAAGAACCGCATGTTTACAACAGGCACGATGAAGAACCGATAAAAGAACATTTCGAGGAGTTCATTGAAAGAATAAATGGAGAAATAGAGAACTGGTCTGAGAATGGATCAGGATGGGAAGTTGAAATGATAAAGACTGCGTTCGTGAATGTCGCACGCTATCAGCCACTGCGCGGAGGAACTTATTTGCCTCTTCCTGTCAATCTGGCAAACAAGAAGGCTTAAATCAACGTGCAAAACAGAGACAATGAATGTTTGAAGTGGGCACTCAGAGCTGCTTTATTCCCTGCATCAAAAGACCCACAAGACCAAGCAAATATCCTGTTAACGATGGTATCAACTATAACGGCATCGATTTCCCAACACCGGTGAAACAGATAGACAAACTTGAGGCGCAAAACAAAGGCCTCGCAATGAATGTCTTTGGCTACGAAAACAACTGTGTGATAGCCCACAGGATAAGCAGAAAAGAAGCGAATGTGCCGCGGATAAGCCTGATGTTAAATGAGTCACAGCACTATTGTTATGTAAAACGGGTGAGTGCTTTGTTGTTTGACAAGGCAATTAATAATAAAACTTTCTATTGCATGTTGTGCTTAACACGTTTCACACGAGCGGAGTTGCTCGAGAACCACAAAAATATTGCAACGACGTGAATGGCAGGCCAACAAGGATCGAGATGCCGGAAGAGGAGAAAAACACCCTTTCTTTCCAAAATCAACACAAACAGATGAATGTGCGATACGTGATATATGCGGACTTTGAGGCTTTGGTCAGAAAGATTGCTGGCTGTCCTGGCTGTGAGCGTGGACCAGTGAGCAAGCAAAAAAGCTACACAGAGAAGACTGAATGGCATGGGGCATGCGGGTATTCTTGCATGGTTGTGAGAAGCGACGGCAAAGTTACAGAGTCAAAAGTTTACAGGGGCGAAAATGCGGTGGGAACGTTTCTAAGTGACATTCTGCAGGAGGAGGTTGCAATAAGAGAAAGTTTGGCCACACCCAAGCCGATTGTTATGACGGCAGAAGACTGGGAAAACCAAAAAAACACGCAACTGATTGCCATATTTGTATCAAAAGTTTGATCAAGGACGAATTCTTAGACTCATTACCTGTTTGGAACAAACCAAAGGACAAATATTTGGGCCAAAGCCACAAAAAATGTTTTTACTTTGAACAGAAAAAAAGTGGATTTTCTTTGTCTGAAAAGATTGTCAGAAAAAGAGTACAAAGAAGCGGCAAAAAATCAGGAAACGTGTTTGTTCTGCGCAGAACCTTTGCTTCACAAGAACTTTCGGGTCGTGGTGAAGGACCACTGTCATATAACTGGCAGGTTCCGCGGAGCCGCGCACAACGCATGCAACCTTAAACTGCGAATAAACCCCAAGACGGCCCCAATACCAGTTTATTTCACAACCTGAGGGGCTACGACGCGCAACATTTAATGCAAGCGATGTCTCGGCAGCAGAAAGAAGTTGAATGCATCACCAACAACATGGAAAAGTACATCACATTTTCAGTTGGGAATCTGCATTTCATTGACAGCTTGAACTTTCAGCAAGGAAGCCTTGATTCACTTGTAAGCGCAACCCCAAAGGAGTCATCAAAAATAACATCAAACATTTCGGAAGGCAGTGAACTGCTTCAAAAAAAAGGTATTTACCCTTACGAGTACATGGACTCATGGGAGAGATTCAGCGAGACAAAGCTGCCGGACAAGCAGATGTTTTAAAACAAACTGAATGACCAGCACATAACGGACGAAGAGTACGCGCACGCGCAGAGGGTCTGGGAGGCTTCGGATGTAAAACGCCTGGCGACTATCACGATCTTTACGTGAAAACGGATGTCGCTAATGATATTTATTGATTTTCCGATTATAACATACAGTTTAAACATACACTTTAACTTAACTTAGTACAGAGAAAGAAAGAAAAAAAAAATTATAATAATAATTAATTCACAACAGACAAACATATACACACAAACCCCTTCATAACCATCTTTTCACATTGTTTAGATATTAACATATGTACAGTAGCGGTACACGATCGCACATTATTTTGTTTTATATTTGTCCCATTTTATATTGTGAGCTGTCAGTTTATTATTTGATTTGGCAATTATTGTCTCAAGTTGATAAGTCATTTTAATTTTGGAATTAAAAACTCTAATTGAAGGTAAAGAACTACTTTGTCTACAATAATATAAGTATTGTTTGGCAACTAGCAAAACGTGATTTACAAATAATTCATCATCACACCTTGCAATGCCAAACATTATATCATTTTCAGAAAGATTAGCAATTTTAACCCCTTGTTTGTCAAACCATTTTATAACTTCAGCCCAAAAATTCTTAGAATAACGACAAGATGTAATAAGGTGCTCAAGGGATTCATCCATTTCTCCACAAAAGGAACATGCCGGAGATTGTACGACTCCAACTTTATATAAAAAAGCATTTGTTACAAGACATCTGTTAAGCAATTTATACTGAAATTCACGCGACTTTGTGTCTAGGGTAACACGAAAAGGCAAGCTGTAAAACTCTTTCCATGCTAAGACATCGCCACCAAATCTGGCGTTAAAATTCGACTGAGCAGTCGGTGGGGTGATGATTTTATTTCGAAGTTCCTTATAGACAGTCTTAGAAACCGCTGTTTTTATTAGAACAGTTTGCTAAATTAAGTTTAATTTGATCTCATCGTGTATATTAAAAGGCTCATCCTCCATATAGGAGCTTGCTCTTAAAGCTTCACGCCATTCAACTGGTAAAGCATCAATTAAAGTCAGAAGTCTAAATGCATCAAGCGGCGAAATCCTTAGCTCCCTCAATATGCGGTTGTTTTTAATAATAAAGTCATTGTTATCGGATATTAAATGCCTATTTCTAATTATTCCTTTCTCTGAGAGATTTTTAAAAAACACAGACTTGCCTCCAATACAAACAAATTTATTATTCCAAAGAATCATATTTCCAAGATCGTTTCCATTAAAATCCTCTACACTCCCCCAAATTGGCGCGGAGCACTTTGCAAAACTTTTAAAGCAATCTTCATAGAATTTTGGCAGCTTTATCGGCAATTTCTCCAATTCATAGTTGCAACATAAGATCAATTTCCCTCCAACAGGTTTGAGATAATGCAGAAGAATTTCTTGCAGCAAAGTACTCTTTGCGCTTCAACAATAGACTCTAGATGTGGGGCTTTTAGTCCTCCATCTTCAATTTCACTAACAAGAACCGAGCGTTTAATTTTATCCTTTCCCTTCCAGATAAAATCGAAAATAATTTTATTTACTTGTTTCACAAAATCTTTATCCATTGGTATCAAACTCACCCGATATAAGAATGTAGGGATAATAAAAGTTTTCACAATTTGGATTCTTCCGATAATAGTCAAATCCCTCCACATCCAGATTCGTAATTTTTGTTGAATAGAGCTAATTTATTCATCGGCATTTAGCTTATTTCTGGCTTGAAATTTGTCTGGAACGGCGTTTCCTTCCTGTGAAATATAAGCGGGATTGCCTAATAACAATATTTCTGATTTCTCATGGTTAATTTCGAGGCCCGAGCAACTTCCATAATCTTCTATAACCTTGAGAAAATGTTCAACAGAGAGGTCATCTTTCAGAAAGCCAGTCAGATCATCAGCAAAAAGCCATGGATGTCCTTGTTGTTGCGTACGCTGACGCATAGAATCTCTAAAACTATAATAAACAAATAAGCGGAGAGGGGGTCACCCTGTCTTACTCCTCTTTCAACTGCGAAGGGCGAAGTAGAAAATCCGTTGTTGAGGACACAACTTGAGATTTTGTTATAAAACGTGTAGATCCATTGTATAAATGATGGTCCAAAACCAAAAGCAGCCAGTGTACGAACGAACGCCGATAGCAGAGTGCGTGTCTGATGTCGAAAATGTACTCGATTCTGAGGGCGGACGAAAAAACATCAAAAAAGCTAAGGGCGTAAAAAAGTGCGTTGCCAAGAAACAAATAACGCATGAACAGTACAAGGAAACGCTTTTTAGTGCGAAACAGTTAAAGGCCGGTTCTCACTAGCGCATAAGCATAAGCACAAGCATAAGCATAACATAAGCATAAGCAAGTGAGAACACCTGCGACATAAGCATAAGCATAAGCATAAGCATAAGAAAAACGAACATGTTTGTTTTTCTTATGTCGGCTTGTGCTTATGCTTATGCTTATGTCGCAGTTTTCACAAGTGAGAACGGGGCCGACATAAGCATAAGCATAAGCTCAAGCCTTTCAACCAATCACATGTCACTTTGGCCCAGACCGCTGCGGAAAGTATCACAAGCAAAATGGCGGACGCTATGACATCTGTAGACGTCAGCCATCTTGTTTTTAAACATCGAGGAGACCTGGTATCGAGTATTACGTCAAAAAATGTATTCTGCGCGTGCGTATGTCCTTATGATTATGTCGCGGGTGTTCTCACCTGCTTATGCTTATGCTTGTGCTTATGCTTATGCACTAGTGAGAACCAGCCTTAATTGCACGGAATGAACATTCTTCAAAGTGAGGGGCAAGACATCTATGGCATGCACGTAAACAAGATTTCGCTGCAAATAATGCTTACGGGTACATCAGGCCTTTATTTACAGACGCTGAAATAGAAGAGTTGCTCGGGGAGTGACTGTGTGTTTGGAGGGACAACCAGCAGTTCTTCACTCACAAAGCAGCGTTTGGGCCCATCGTGCAAATAGTACAGAACGGGTTGGTTTGATTTGGTTCTGTAAAAGATC
>OX393573.1:7326420-7390775 GCA_947652115.1 Blastomussa wellsi
AGATTGCCTTCTTCTAGTCGCATTTGGAGAGATAGTATACGAGCCTCCAAGCTCATTTCTTGTGATTTAATTTTTGCTTTCTTTTTCTTTGCGTAGTAGAGCGAGCTTGACCTAATTTGTAGTTTCATGGTATCCCAAAGGAGAATAGCATCGATCTCGGTGTTCTTGTAGTCATTTGCCACTTCAGTTATTGTTACCTTGATTAAATTAATATATTCATTTTCTAGCAGAAAGGAGATATTCAGTTTCCAGAAACCCGGGCCCCTGGGGTTTATATAAGTTGTGAGGTGAAGTGTTATTAGTGAATGATGAGTTTTGCAGCCAGATAAAATGTCTGCTTTTGTAATCTTTGTACTTAAGCTGGAGCTAGTTAAAAAAATCTAAACGGCAGTGTATGTCCGGTTTTCTCCTCCTCCAGGTGAATCTTTTAGCATCTGGATTAAAGATACGCCAGACATCTGCTAATTCTAACACATTGGCGATGTACAGAAGTAGCGAGTGTTTATGGGTCGTCGGGTTTCCTCCCATTTTGTCATTTTCGATCTCTAGGACCAAGTTATAGTCACCTCCCAGAATTATCTCCCCACAGTCAAATGAAAGAAGCTGTTTAAACGCATTTTTGAAGAATGTAGGATTGTCATCATTTGGCGCATATATATTTACCAAGGTCAAGGTTTTGCCATCTGTTTTGATGTCTGCCATAACAAGATCTTCAGCGAAGCTGTTGATTTTAGTGTGATGCGGACAAATACTGTTGGATGAATTGTTGAAGCGGTACGAATTTGCATAACAGTTAGCACCTTGTACAACAAAGAGACATGTTTAAACGCAAATAGCAAAATAAAACCACCAGAACCGGAAGGAAATATAGTGACAGACAAAATACGAAAAAACGTATCGCGAATATATAAAATCCAACTTGGGTTAGGAAGTACACGTCCATAAGGGATAACAAATATTACTAAGCCTAATATAAAGCTTAGGGAATAACTACGTGGCGGAAAGCACGCGTTCCTATTTTGCTATGGTTTGTACCAAGACCTAAAGGTCGCAAATATCCAATAATATTAACTTGATTAAGGAGATTTAAGGTGAGAAGGGATGTTATCCACATGATAAACTACAGTGTCTACAAAGAGGTTTCTATTTACTACTTTGGCCTTCAAACCTTTTCCTTGGCCTTGCACATCGCTTTGATTAAAGTCTTTCTTTCCATCTGAACCGCTCTTGCGTAATATACACATCCTTGTACTTCTCTGATTTTTTTAGTCTGTTCTTTTCACTCAGTACCTTGTCTCTGTCTTCTCTAAGCAGAAATCATACAATTACTGGCCGTGGCGAGGCTTTGGTACCGTCGCTGGTTGCAGGTCGAGCTTTTCCAACTCTATGAGTCGCATGGAAGTGCATATTATCTGCATTGATACTCAGTTCGTTTTCGATGATATCATAAACAATGTCCGTACAATTCTCGTCTGGTTCCTCCGATATATTCATTATGCTAAGGTTTTCTCTTCTTGAGTATGTTTCGAGAGCGATCACTTTCTATTGCTCCTCTGCCAATTGTGCTTTGTTTTCATTTGAACAATTTCGGCCTTCTGACTACCAAACTCTGTTTGAAGCTTTGTTTTTGATTCTCTGTCCGCCTTCATTTCTTCTTGGAGCTGTCCGATTACAGCCCACGCCTCCTCGACAGATTTTTCCATGTCCTTCATTGTGTTTTTCACACTTTCAATTTCATCTTTAAGTTCACATCTTAGACTTGAGATTTCGGTTTGCAGGCTTCCGAAATGTTCTTCCATGTTGCTATCCATATAATTTAACTTGTCTAGAAGCTGAAACAGCGTGACTGGGGTTTCAGCCCCCTCGCCGTCTTTCATTTTGTCATGTAGTTTATTCCTCTTTGGGGAAGGCAAAGAGTTGATCGATGAGGACAACGAGCTTTTTGGTCGTTCGGCTCGTTTAGCCATGCATCGGGATCAGCCAAGGCCTTGCTATAACTGGTACGCTTCGTCGTTACTAATATGGAAACACGGCCTCCGCCAGATTATCAGATCACGTTGAAGTACGTTCGGCCGCCATGACACTCTGCCCAAAACCCCAAGGTTAAGCGACCATTTCAAACTTTGGAATCAGCTGCAGCAGGCTCTGGTGCGGTTTCAGGAACCGGCTGTGGAGCAGGCGCAGATTTTTCTCATTCTCTCTTGCAATTATGGTAGAAGCCTCGAGATAAGCTTTTTTCTGTGCTTCACGGGCCAGTCGAGTTCTTTTAGCAACCATTTTACCAGCAGCCACTCGCTTGGGATTTTTTTCTGGTCTTGTGGTTGGAGTTGGAGTTGTCATTTGCTGTGTGATCTCGCCTAGCGAATGTGCACTCTCAAGTTGTTCGGTCGACATTGTGCAAGGTATTGTTGAGCAAATATAATAATGCAAAGCATTATTTAATAATGCAAAGTAATTATTCAATAGTTGGTGAGTTTTGCTCAGTAATTTCTTCCGATTTTACTTCGTACTTACTTTTCCAACACTCATTAAAATCAATGTGTTTTGTGGTGATCAGCGCCGCGTTGGTCAGAGCAAGAAACCGGATGCACTTCAAAGCAATGTTGCCAGCCAGGTTGGAGAGCTCTTTCTTGATGATGTAGACGTTTCTGAGTTTTTTTTGGTAAGCATCGATGTCTTTGACGTCAACGGCCATTCCGACCGCTTTGGTCACAAGAAAAATGAAGCTGTCGATCAAGCTGTCAGTTGTCTTTGAGCCCACATATATCTCGTACCGTTTGGTGTATTTCAACATCTTTGTCGCTCAGGCGCTTCACCTGCTTATGTGTTAACTGCGCCCCGTTGGCTTCTTTGGCTTTTCCTGTCGACACCAGCATGGCCAACTGCTCACGAAGAGCAGGAGTATCAGGCCCGGGGTGGTTAAGCCTGGCACAACACCACCAGCTGGCCCGCTTGACGGATCGGTTTCCAGCATGCCTAAAACTTCTGCGATCGCAAGCTCTTCTTAAGCCATTGTGTATAACAATCTTACAACTTCCGTTTTTATAATTCAAAATAACTCAACTCTGTAGGGGTGGCGAAGCGAGAACACGAGATGAGCGAACTTTCGCTCTTTCAGCTTTGAAATCAGACCTTTGTACACATCCTGGGAGAGTTCGCCGGCGTAATCATCAAAGATGGTTTTTGTGGTCTTGGACGCGGGGGTGTAAAAGAGAACGATCGCCACCACGTTCTCCCAAAAGGAGCCTGTTATGCTGGTCATCTCCTGTGTCAGCACCAAAACGCTGATGCCGATATGTCGAGCAGAAAAGGCAAGATTTACCAGCTGGCCTGTGCGCCCTTTCACATCTTTCGAGGCTGCACAGTCATCGAGGATTATGAGCGTGTTGGTACCCTCGAAAAACTAGCTCACGAGCATCAACAAAATTGCCACCTCGTGTTGCACGCATATTATCACAAACATTCGTGGATCATCTTCACCAATTCGGTGGAAGGTCTTGTTGTGCGCGAATGTTGGGTAGATGAGCACGATGTAGTCGAACTTGCTACGGAAAGGGCCATAGATCTGGTCCACCACAAACCTTGATTTGCCTCAATTCGTCGGACCAGCAATGAGAGCGTTGAAAGGGATGTTGTTTGGGTCCATTTCTATATTAGTATTGCACAGATTCTAATTGCTGACCCAATATGTTCATCTGCGAGTCACTGATGACAAAGACGTGAATGTTTACATTGCCCGACCCACTGGCTTTCCGCTCGAGTTCAATCTGGACACCTCCTGTGCTGTTCACGAGGCGAGTGCCACTGCCTTGCAACGTGGTGTCCTCCATGGAGCGCATGTCGATCAAAAGACCAAACTTTTCCTCAGTGTGGAACTTCGACAGATTCATGTGCTGTTTTCTGTCTTTCTTCTTGACGAAGAAACGTCTGACCTCATCCCAGAGGTCTTTGGTTTCGAGGCCGTGGTTGTACAACATGTTTGGCGAGCCATTCACTGTGACGCTAACTTTTGTCAGGTCTGGGTTGAAATACTTCTCAGAATCTCTGGTGCCCACTGCGTACGGCTCAACAAATAGTAGAAGAATGCCTTTTGGTGACCTCGTTTGAGCAGTTGACTTTGATGTTCAGTGCTGTATCGGTGCCCTTTGAGAAGATGACAACCTTGTTTCGTATCACGTGGTCGTACATGAACTCCTTGCCGGAGGAATAGACGCTGCTCGCTTCATCTACAATACAATACAATAATATGGTTTATTGACACTCCCCTGATGGGGCTTTTCAGTGACAAAGCGACTAAAAACTAATTAAGATAAGAGAAGTAGTTAACAAAAGCAATATAAACATACCTATTTAAGAATTAATCGTATGCCAGAGTCTTGCTTCTGATCATTTCGTACTACAGCTGGATGTTTGTCAGCTTGTACACCAGTTTCGTTGTATCAGAACCTTTCACCACTTGTGATGATGGTGCGAGTGTCAGGTCAAACAAGAAGTCGTGATAAAGAGCTTGAGGGTAAATGACGCCATGATCCGTCAAGATCTGGCGGTCAAGTCTAATGTGGTATTTTGTTCCGAAAACCTTGTTTAGCGCGTTTCCTTTGGCGACGCCCGAGGTTTTCTTGTAATCCGAGCCAGATCTAATCTTGCCGAGGTCTTTGCTCTGAATACTGTCGAGCAGCATGTCATCACGCTCATCTAGCGAGAGGAATAGGTCTTACCAGATCTTGTAGATGTCGTACCCCAACGTTTCCTGCGGTATGGTGCCTGTGTACTTCGCGGTAATCTTGCCCACCAGCACGCGTGTAACGTTTTGTACGAGAAAGTTGTTTGCGTGCCCGCCAGAGAGTTCAATGTCAAAGCGCAGCGATAGTGAGCCTGGCACGATTACCTCGTTCTTGTTAAGCTTGGGTACAGAGACATACAGTGTCTCGCCAGGTTTGGCTTCGCTGTGATCGAAGGTGATCACAGCGCGCTCGGCTTTCATTGCATTGGGACTTTGCTCGTAATGTGTTGGCCAGAGGTTTGCTTGTACCGCCATCATCTATATGAACAAAAAATGTTTTTGTTTAATATACAATGGCGGAAGGTGGGCAATTTGGCTATGATGACCCCGACCTTGACCATGCTTTCGATCACGATGATAATAACGATGATGATGAAAAAGAGATAGACACAACCCGTCCATTTCAGCCCGGGTGGTGGTGAGACTGAAATTTTCAGAAAAGATGGTAGTGGTCTTCTCAAAAAATTCACAGAAAAGTTAAAAAAATCCCTTGGGCCAGAAGCTGAATCTCTGATTGCTCAAGATAATGAGAGAAGCCGAACAACAATTAAGAGATGCTGAAAAAATCGCCAAAGAAAAAGAAAAGCTACACAAGAATTGCAAAATCTGAGAAACAGACTTAAGCAAACTCAAGCAAGTATTGAAGCAATCCATGATGAATATGGTTCGAATATTAAAAGTGAGGCAGATCTGCGCAGACTTCGGCAACTGAAAAAAAATCTTCAAACTGATCTCGAAAACGCAAAGAAAGAAGTGGCTTCACTCGAAAACCTTGCAAAATATAAAACAAAAGAACAAGGAAAGGTTGATAAACTCAGAGCAGACCTCGATAAGAAAGAAAAAGAAAGAAACGCTTCTCATCAAAATGTCAACGACACGAGAACGCTTGATGAACTGCGTGAGCAAGAATCCAACCTTCAACGACAAAATAATGAAGATCAGAAAATCATCAATGATGAGAACGCCTCACCCTCTGACAAAGAAGCCGCGGAAGGAAGAGTTGCGGAAAGAACCGAAGAGCACACGCGTTTGCAAATGCAGATTGAGGAAAGAGAATGATCCTCTCACTTTGCGAGAGGATCAAAGAGATCTTCTAAAAATATGGCGTGACAGTTACAGCAATCATTCTAGCTGCTGGTGTCACGATTGGTGCTGTTATTGGCGCCATTACCAACTCTTTGAAGGCCACTGGCAAAGCGTTGGGAAAAGGTCTGAAAGATGTTGGCTCAAAGGTTGCAACTGCTCTGCCAGGTCTCATTGGCTCGCTTGTGAGTTTCCTCTTCAAAGCTGCTGGCCAGGCCATAGGTTTTCTGGCAGAGCACACCTGGCTGTTGATTTTGGCTGTTGTAGCCTTTCTGATGGAGACATATCAAAAAGCGGCATTAACGAAATGACAAGAATGCCAAACCCGCAACTGCAACCGCGCCAACAGCGACAGCTATTTTGTTCAAGTCATGTGACTCACTTCCGGAGCCAGCCGTTGGCGTTGGTTCAGATTCCGTTTCCTCCGTTGTAGTTTGCTCTTCTGCAGCTGTTTGGATCACAGGCGCTGGCTGTCTTTTTGTCGCTGCTGCCTTGTGTATCGGATTTGAAGGGTGACTGGTGGGTTTATTTTCGATTTCCCGCCATCCATTAGCTGTAGCGCTGCTTTTTTTTGTGCTTTTGCTTACCCCGTCGTTGACACCCAGCTTCATACCTGGCATCTCTTTTTTTAGCTGGTTGTTGTAGCCAACTGTGCTCTCTGTGTTTATCACCATCCGCGCGAGCATCAGCAGCCCCCCCCCCCCCCACCCGAGCACACAGCAAGGTTGAGCCTCACCTTTGCCTCGTCTACGGCAAGTTGGTATCTTTGCCGTATCGCGTCTTCCACCAAGACAAGGAGCACACTCTGGGCTTCTTTTGCTCTGCCTCCAGCACCAAGAATGCTGCTGCTCACGTTGACTTGCGCGCCCAAGATGCAATAAACAAAGGGTTTGATTGACTGATAGATATGTGAAAGCCCTACCTGTGTCAAGCCTGCCGAGGTTTTGGGTGCGAACCATTGAATTGCTCTTCCGCCATGTCGTTTCTTATGAAGCATACTGAAATTCCCTCTTCTGACGCCTTAGGGTCCTCGTAGTCAAATTTTGCTTTTGCCGATGGATAGGGCACGTCCAGTATGAAAGGGTCGTGGCAATAAATATAAATGCTTCCCAGCCCGTACGTGAAGCGGAAATCAGTTGACGGGTCAACACCGAACTCTGCGCACAATCTTTTGTAAGAAGCCACGTCGTAATGGTTGTTAATCTGACTGAATGTTGGGTCACCCGGCAATGCGCTGAAGCTTTGAATGCCTCCGAGCTGATACAAAATGCGCCAAAGCGTGAAGTACATGTGGAAGATGTAAAAAAAAGCCGCACCTGCGGCGGCAGATTCAGCGTTGTATGATATTTGTCAAATACTTCACGAGAGATTCGACAACCTGTCGTCGCACAACACACTGCAAAGTTCAGCTGCTGTGACCAGAAAGAGAGATTATGCCCCGCAAGCCATTTTTTGCGGGCTTTGACGTTTAGAACTTTATCTGTTCCTTTTGGAATATCTCTCGGAACTTTGTTGTAAAATACTGGTCAGGCATTACAAAAATATTGATTGAATTGTTGAATATTTTCTTCAAACTTGGTGCAGTGTCATGAAATTCAACTGCTGGAACCGGCAGCGAACTTTTTACTGCACTGGGCGATAACTGGTAAGGGAAGCCACCAACGTCATCCAAACCCAGCGCGCTTTTCATGTCTGCACTACAATATTTGCTGTCTGAACCGAAGACGCTTTGGAGACTGCCTTCACCCTCTTTGTAAAATATTTCAGCTGTTGCTGTGTGGTCCAACGCAAAAGTTGTCTGTGCTACAAATTTGCTTTTGTTGGCCCTCGGAAACCTTGCAGAAAAAGCTGCCCATGCCTTGTCTTGTGCATCCTTCGCGATTTTTATAGCCTCGGGGTTTTGAATCCATTTTGTGAGGTTGGCAGACTCCTTACCTTCGATTTGTTTTTGCGCTCTTTGTTCGAACGCAACAGAATCTGATTGTGTACGTGCGGTTTTGAAAATGTTAATCTTTTATTATTAAGCATTATTTTTTAATTATAATTTTATGTGCAACAAAAATAAAATGGTTGTGCTTACTATTTCTACGACTTCTAATCGTAGAAATAGTACCTTCGACAGGCAAATATGTAAACAGCGTAACGCTTTCAGTAAAAGATGATGACGGCCAGCTATTTGATTTTAACGATCAACCACTACAATTCGAATTGCAAATCAATTTAAAAATAAAATCTGTTTATATATACAATGTCTTCAGCAAATGTGTTGCCGAGTGCACCTCCTGATAGTATTTATCCTGAGCTACCCATCTCAAGAACCCCAGAAAATTTCCGGCTAACTGAGATCAGCAAAATTGAAAAAGAAATAGCCGAAGAGGCAGAACATTACAGGCTTGTGTTGAAAAAATATAAAAAAGCTCGGAAAGTGATTCACTATTCCATGGTCTCTCTTACCACTGTGACAGCCGCTCTGTCTTCTGGGGCTGTTGCAACATCACTTACTGGTGTCGGAATTGTGGCCAGAGCGCCTATGGCAAGAATAGCCTGGAAACTGCTGTGTTTCCAAAACCAAAACACCACAGAATTTCTCGGTAAAAACCGAAAACACTAGCCTGAAAACTTTTAATCTGTGAAGTTGAAATTTCCAATGCCCACCCCCCCCCCCCCCCCCCGCACCCTCTTTGCTTCCGCATATTTGAGTGACCCTCAAAGTCACTCAAATATCAAATATCATCGGAATGTCGATTACGTCTTCGTTTCTTTTGCTTACAAAATCTTGTCAATTGCACTGTTCAGTTGTTGAAGACTTGTTTGCTTACACTGTTTATGATCAGAGTCACGCTTCAAAGAATTCAAAAGAAAATGTTCTGCAGTTCGTGCAGCGGGTGCAAACCACTCAGCATACAGATTATCCAAGCATGTTCAACAGAATATTCGCACAGTGCAATGGAGCATATTCTGCAGTTGTATTCCTTTAAGCCCGGAAAAGCGTTGTGACAAAACCGTTCTCGTTGGCACGATTTACAGATCCCGTCCACAGCACAATCTTTATGCTCGAGACAAAAGACACAAGACGTTTTTGGCATAAAAGGGTTTTCTCCAGCACCTGATCTGCTCGCAGCGTAATTTTTATGGTGAGATACTCCTTGAGAATCAACTCTCTAAGCCCTGGAGGGACGTTTTGAATGGCTCCAGAAATGGTTGGTGCTTGACGAAGGTTTCTGTTTGCCTCCCTCGTTATTGGACCGTAAAACATTTTCAAAACATCGGATGAATATCTTGCGGCTGCCATCTTGGCGTATATACTTGTACAGATATTTGTTCAATTGGAAAATGATTCTGACTCAAATTCGTATATACCAGTGCATGTATTTCTTCAACAGGGAATATTCTCTGTGTCACATCCGCTCGCTTGGCTTGGGGTCACGCTCTTTTGTTTTCTTCATATTGTCGGTGAAATTGCAAAAAAAGAAAAATGATCATGCGTAACGCACGAATTTCATGAAACGAGTCGATATTCAGGTAATTCGTTGTCGACACAGTCGTGTTATGTAGCTGCAATAAGAAAGATAGATACTTTCATTCTTCGAACAAACCACTTCGAAAATATTTGGTTTCCATAAGTATTTGGCGTGATGCTTTGGCGAGAGCAGTCGCTTTTTAGCGGCCGGCTTTTTGTTTTGTCACAATATTGCGCTCTGACTTGAAAGAAATTTTATATTTATTCATATTTGCTTGCTCTGTGGAATTCGAGTTACGGCCTATTGCTTAAATGTGTAGACGCTGTTCTGAAATACTCATAAAATCATGGAAATAGTTCACAAAAGGTTAGAATATTGTTGTCTTGTTGTTGTATTTGGCGATAAAAGAGCAAATCGAAACTGGCGCATGCAATCACGGATGATTGACGTCCATCAAAATTTGAAATCGTTGGAGGGCGCGTGTGATCGGTACCGCTGTAACAAAGCTATTTCTACCTGAAAATGAAAAACTCAGAGACTCAAAGGACAGTGCAGAATGCAACACCAAACGTGATTCTTGATAGCGGTAACACGATACTTTTGTTTATTTGTAATATGATACTTTTGTTTTTCTTTGAAATGTTGAAACATGATACTTTGTTTTCTGCATCGCTGATTTTCAACACAAAGCGTCATATTTTGTGATTTATTAAACACGCATCAAAGTATTTTATCGAAAGACAATAAACGGATCAAATGGAAAAAATATATCTTTCCAAAGGGTTTTTAACACGAAGAACAGTTAGTACATTGCTCTCTGGTTGTTACGAAATTTGTGCCGAAAATCCTGGTGATAGATCTTTCATATTCAATTACGAACGGTTCGTGAAATATTTACCAGAGCTGGTACGTCTGCAATGAAAGCTGTTTCTCCAGAATTACTGTACCCTGCGATTGTGGCTTCCCTACCTTCAAATTCTTAAATGCCGTATGACATCTACTATGTCCTGAAGCAAAGTCTCTGATCATGTCTGATCTCTCAGCTCTACTGATTTCAAACAACTCATCTCCGAGAAATAGGAAGCTGCGTACATCCGCAACTTCAAATTTAACCAAAATTAAAGCTATCGTTACTTCAGTCAGAAACATTTTAAAATTCAACATGGCTCTTATTCACAACTAACCGCAATCAAAAAACAATCCCTCAATTCAAAGCCGCCAAAACAGACTGCTCACAGCAGGTAAAATTTCACATCCTCGTAACTTCTTCGCCACCATGAAAATTTCCGAACAGTTTTCCGCTTAAAACCCACACACAACGTTGTACACCAGAGCTACATAAACAGCGAGTGCTGGAAATAGAGACACCATGCCAACAAAGCCCAATAAGGCCAAGTTTATACGAAAATAAAGATGGCCGTTCCTTGAATCCGAAACAAATATTGATACAAAATTAAACGATACATACAAGCGGCAATTTCATTGGTTATTGATCGATAGTATCCTGATTCTGATTGGTGTGAAATACTTCGCTCGTCCACCCATCCATCCATCCATCCACTGAATAGCGACATACGTCGTTACGCCGACTAAGAGTTATTTTTTTGAAAAAAATAACTCAAAAACGGCTTTCAACAATAAGGAAACAAATTGCAAATTTTCTGCACCAGAACCAGTACTTTCAGTGCGTGTATGACAAAACTGTAAAATCTAGTGTACTGGTTTTTAAATAGAGACGTCCCGTTTCAGTGGTACAGAAAACTGTTTCAAAAAACCGACCGGTGTATAAAAATGATGCCATATGCAGGATTCTAGGGTAATTGTAATAGATTGTATCCATACCGGTTGTTGATAACCTGGATATGCGCCACATCTGCGAAGAAGCTGCACTATAGATTCATGGTTGCGACGTTCAGCCTTTTGAAGAGGTGTTTTCTGAAACTTGAATAGCAAGAAATTTGAATTTAACAAAAGGTAATTTCTTCGTTAAGCCATATCGTATCTAGTTCTGTATAGTAACGAAATTTACACGACCTGCTATTAGCAAGACTGTCAGAACTAAATGCTCTTTTCACATCAGAACTAGATCACGTGTAAAAACCGTTCAGCTACACATGTTCAAAAATTGTTTTCTTTGCAGAAGTTGCTAACTGATGTTTGTCGACTTCAAATTTAGCACAACGAAACCACAAACCTATGTTAAATTTAGTCTGAAGAGGAATAATGGAATAAGAATGATTGATATTTTGCAGCTGGATCGAGTAATGGAACAATGGCCTTATTTTTGGAGGAATAATAGAATAACGATTTTTGGTGGGACTAATGGAATAACGATTTCAGTTAGCAGTAATTACCAAAATACAGTTTGCAATACTACCACCCTATCTAGCACTGACGTACTAATTGGGGACACGTTTTTCCCCGGAGTTTCCTGGGAAAAACATCTCGGAGAAGAGTAGAGAACCAACAAACTCAGCCCACATATGACGCCGGGGCTGGGAATCGAACCCGGGCCACATTGGTGGAAGGTGAGCGCTCTCACCACTGTGCCAACCCTGCTTCCTGATCAGGAACAATCTCTGTTTCTCCTAGCATTAAGATGTTTAAACGTGAACTGAACTATATTGATAATCAAAGAACAAGTGACGTCAGTAGTCATTATGGGCTCGTATAAGGAATATTTGACCCGTCCCATCAAACGATGGTTGTCATGGTGACAACATCCATCAAAGGCTTTCCATCTTTGTACTAACTTTGCGAGTTGTTGAGTGGGGAGCATCTCACATTCGTGAGAAGTGAAAGCGATGATGCGTTCATTAAGCGTTTTCAATTGAGGTCAATGACTGTTATTGACAGATTGGTAAAGAAGGCAAATGAAAAGTAATATTTAGCGAAAAACTTGAAAACAACAAGAACGACGAATTCGCATCGCGCGTTGAAAATTATGATTTTACCGGTGCGAGCGATGAAAAGTAAACGTGGAAGCAATCGTTTTTGCATTTTAGACAGCTTGAAGGGTTAGTTTAGGATTTTAGTTCAATGAATTTCAACAAAGAGAAATGAGAAAAACATCATAACAACAGGCCACTCGAACACGAACCGACACGTCCACAAGGAGTATTTTGGTGAGAAAAAAAAAATCGAATGTCATGTAATTTAGCTCGTAAAAAAAAACAAGTAGTTAATGTGAAAGAGATTACTTACCTTTGAGCTCTCACTGTCCTGAAAAGATTCGCTTTATCACAAAGAATTTGTTTCGTTGTACTTTTCTGAGAAAAACGCACGCGGATTCCGAGAAAAACATGAGAGTTCTTCACGTATGCGCACAGGCTACACACGAGTGGGATCTCCCACGGGAGATTTTTTAAAAAATTCAAGAATGCGCAGCCGTGTTGGCGAAAAATGTGTATGAAGAGGGGTCTAGGGCGAGCGAAAGAAAAACGCGTAACCACAGTGGAGAGCATGGATCTTAGAATGCCTTGGTGGCGATTGTGACCATAAATTTTCAAGTGCGGTGCCCCGGAAACGGGCTTAGAGGTAAGATCTCCATACACGGTTTTGTCCGTTATTTATCTCCTCTTAACAGTTTCCTGAGGTGATTCGAGGCCGGTGGGCGGTGTATGATCGCCGGGTCGTTTCACTTTTTATTACTATTATTATTATTTTTTTAAATAGGGCTCCCAGGCTCGTAGAGGCAGTATCTCTATATACGGTTTTGTCCGTCATTGATCTCCTCTTCTTTCCTCGGGTGATTCAAAACCGACGGGCGGTGTATGATCGTTGGGTCATTTCACAGCCCCCAAAAAGGAAAAGAACAAACATCTGGGTGGGGTAGATTTCATTTGTTCCTTTGAGTGCGAACTAATTTTATTTTGCCTATTATCTTCGAATTTTAGATCATCGTGCAAGAACACATGGTGGAACCGGCTGCCTAACGCACATGTCTGAGAAAGGTAAACTAGTGCCAGCTCTCTCTCCCCCAGCTAGAAATACAAATGAACAGTATTAGACAAAAAATCTTTCTAAATGCTGACTGGTTCATTGAGAATGCACATGACTGGTCCATTGTTTTTCTTTTATTTAATTGGTCCCTTTTGATCCTCCGTTTCAATACTTAAAGTAAAACGAGTCACCCTTCATTTCATTTGCAATTGTAGTTTTGGGCTGAGCGTTCTCTCTTTCTCTAACATAAGGTCAAAGATGTCAGATGAAAAATATTTTGTGGACCATTATTCCGACAATCGACATTCAAGGTATGTTTCATGTCGTCTTTCATTTTGCAGTGATTGAATCATGAATGACGAAGTGTCAAGTACAAGTTATTGCACCAACAGTAACGAAATGGAAGAGTTGGTACAGAAAGTATGTTGTGTTGTCGAGGTTTGTCCGGTAGAACAAATGGAAACAAAATCCACCATTTACTTGTTTGATCTGCTCTTTTATCACGCACCGTCCACTGCCTGGAGTGAGAAAGACTTTTTACAACTTCGTCTAGAGTGGGAAAAGCATGTTCTCCCCTTACTGAAAACCAGAGTTATAGCCTTTTTCTTCAATCACGAGTGGCACCACCTCACCTTTAATGGCAACGGTAAATTTAACTTCAATTGTTGCCCTCCACCCACCTTATAGAATCACAATTGTCTGCTGGCTACTCAATCCCTGGCATTCATGATGAGAGAGGAAATCAAGAAACTGTTCGAGTGTGTTGGATTTGCTCAAGAGATTTAGAAAAAAATCAATTAAACGCGTGCCAAAGACCGCCACGGTTACAAGGCTCTGTAAAAAACTTGTTTCTCTCATCAAAGAAGAGATTCAAGAGACTGGGAGAGATCATGTGGCACGAATGTTGTGACAAATGCAGCGACTAGTATAGAAGGTTGGACAAACATTCCAGCAGGTATGACGACGAATTCAAGACATGGGAGCCTGGTAGTGTCGAAATCCATAGTGTCATAAATTGTCATAAATTGTTTTTCGTATAAAAGTCAGAGGACCAAGAATATTCTAACCTTTTTTGTATAAAAGTGTGTACACGTAATAAAAGGATTTATTGTTGTCTTCAGCATGTCTTGCGAAGTATATTGGTCTTGGGTGTGTGAACTGTGTGAATGAGTGTATTTCAAACACGGGCAGGGAATCGAGAATTCCTCTCGTCCCTAGCGATGATCCCTTAGAAGAATCCAAAGCTACCCACGTCAGTAAGAACCCGTTTCTATTCATGGTCTATATCCTTTGGTTTAAACATCAACCCCAAGCATTCGAGTGGTTCAAAGTCATACGAGAGCGTCACGACAATCTCGTTCACGATTGTGGCGTGAAACTCAACCGAATACAGAGAACATGGTGAAAAAGAAGAAGATGATTTCATTGATCAAAATCTATCGTGATCTCGCTCAACCAGAAAGCCTCCCAGAAAAAAGTCAAAGAGATCCTACAAAAAGAATTGGGGTACACCCTGGTGTTTGGAATCGACGAACAGTGGGTTGCTGACCTGATCGAGGTGCAAAACATTGCCAAACAGAACAAGGGTGTGCGTTTCTTGCTCATGGTGTTCAATGTGTTTTCCAAGTACGCATGGGTGGAACCCATCAAGAGCAAGACGGGACAAGCTGTTACCGATGCTTTTGCAAAGATTTTGAAACGTGCCAAGGGACATCAACCCAAAAATCTGCAGACGGACGATGGAGAGGAATTCTATAATCGTACGTTCCAAGCGTTGTTGAAACAGAAAGACATTCAAGTCCTTCAAAAGAGAGGCTGTACCATTATTTTACTCTACAGAAGACCCTGAGTTTCTTGAACGTCTTACCCTTGCTTCTCCTCACCGTACCATTGGCTTGGCTCCCGAGAAGGTGAATGCTGGAAACGAGAAACAAGTGTGGGATCGAATGTATGCCAAACGTCTCTCTGGAAAAGAGTTAAACCAGCATTGAAATCGGGTGATCGCATGAGACTCAACAAGAAATTCCGAACTCTCAAGAAAGGGTATCTACCCGGTTGGATGGAGGAAGTATTTACAGTGCAACACACTTCACCTGGAGTCGTACCCACTTACAAGTTGGAAGAATTTGATGGAACACCCATCAAAGGTACCTTTTACAGCCAAGATTTGCAAAAAGTGGATGTACGAGATGACAATTTGTTTCGAGTGGAAAAAATCTTGAAACGCAAAGGCAATAAAGTCCTGGTACGTTGGAAAGGTTTGTCAGATAAGTACGACAGTTGGATCGACAAGACAGCCTTAGGATGAGCGACGACTTTTACGTGATGCTCCCCAGCATCGACAGCAAGTCGGAGTTTCTGCAGAACAGAGCCAACGATTTCAAGATTCGCTTACCAAACCCGGTACACTTTTCCGGCTCAGAATGGAAAGTGGGTTTGGTTAGCATTTCTGTGCCAGATGCAAAGATCAACTTGATGAGATTCAAATCCTTCAACAGTCCTCTCCCGAGTGTCGAGTGGTTAGTCAAAACGAAAGTTGGAAGTACCTTGAAGGTGAAAGAACGATCCACAAATTTGGCGTTTGATGACATCCTTTATGATGAGAACATCGTGGACGGTCTCACTTTCATGAAAGCCTTGATTTTCAAGTTTGATCAAGTTATCAATTATAAATGCAGCAACAATGACTTGACACATGATCCAATGAATTGAAAGAAATTCGAATACACCTTCACGTGGGAAGGAGACGACTTGCTGTTGGACAACTCCCAGTTTAACATTCTCTATGCCACCACTGTTTACAAAATGATGTTCAATGAAAGTTGGCTTTTGACATGGATTGGGTTTAAAGAAAAGAGAACAGAGATATCATGATTGGACCGAACCTGAAGGAGGAACACTACACTACCCAGATACCCAATCATGCACACATACCCAAAGAAGATGGGGAAGAGGAATCATTCTGGCACCTCAGAGACGGAAAGTTGTACTTCAGTTGCTTGTGCAATTGGCGTTTAATCAACTTCAATAGAGCCTTTCAAAAAGTGATAGGAGATGTATCGCGCACCCGAAAAGGAGGTGTGGCTTACTTCGAACTGCTTCACATTCAATATATTCCCGTACGCAAAGATGTGATGGACATTATCACAACGCAAATCAGCGAGACGAACGGAGAACTGGTCAAGTTCGGTGAAGGGAACACGGTGGTGACACTTCATTTCAAATGAGAATGAGAGGTGGAAGTCTGACACGATTCAAACCCGATCAAGACAGTGGAGGTTTCATCCTAGCCCTGGCTGCAATGGCTCTAAAATCGGGCTTGAAAGGATTTAAGAGTGGGAAAGGAGTACGAGATGGACTGAGGTAAGGTAAGGTAAGGTGGACTGATCTCATGGGAATAGATAACCCCAATGAAATGTGGTTGAAATGGAAATCGTTCTTCTTGGAAGTGTGTGATGTGCACGCTCCACTCCGCACCAAACACGTCCGTGCCTCAAAAAGCCCATGGATTACCTCTGAGCTTAAAAATTTGATGTATCGGAGAGATCGTCTCAAAATTAAGGCCTTACGGACAGGCGATGTAAATGATTGGAGTAATTTTAAGAAGTTGCGTAATGAAGTGAATAATTCTATTAAGAAGGTAAAAAAGTCCTATTATTATAAAACCTTTGAAACTTACAATGGAAATTCCCGCAAGACATGGGAAACTATCAATGAGGTTACACGCCGCAAATCGGATAAAGCTGCAATTAATGAGCTTAAGCTCAATGGAGCGAGAATAACTAATTCAACCGAAATCGCAGAGGGTTTCAATAAATTTTTCGCAGAAATCGGTCCTGAACTGTCCAGGGATATAGAAGATGTGGGCACCTCTTTCGATGAATTTGTTAATCAAGCTAGCAGTTGTTTTAGTTTTCAGCATGTAACTCGGTTGCACGTTTTGTCCCAGCTAAATAAATTATGCAAGAGGAAGGCAACAGGTCTTGATTCTGTGTCAGCCAGACTGCTTAGAGAATGTCCAGATTTAATCTCCGGGTCCCTCGCTCTGATATTCAATCAATCGATCGAAACTGGTATTTTCCTCGATGAATGGAAAAGTGCAAGAATCACGCCTCTTTTTAAGAAAGCTGGAAGCAGGAGTGATCCTTCTAATTATCGACCGATTTCGATTATCCCGGTTGTGGCCAAGGTTTTCGAGCGGATTATTTATGACCAGTTGTATCATTATCTAGGCGAAAATGATCTTCTCAGTCGACACCAATCTGGTTTTCGCTTGCTTCATTCTACGGTTACTGCTTTGATTGAAGCGACTGATAACTGGTCTTTAAACAACGATCGTGGCTTTATTAATGCCGTTGTATTTTTAGATCTTAAGAAGGCCTTCGATACTGTGGACCATAATATTCTTCTTTCGAAATTACAAGCTAATGGTATTCAGGGTTCCACAAACCAATGGTTCTGCTCTTACTTAAAGAATCGAACCCAAACGTGTTTAGTAAATGGGAATAAATCGTCTAAAATGTCCTTCGCTGTGGTGTTCCACAGGGAACGATTCTTGGGCCCCTTCTATTTCTACTATATATAAATGATCTACCTAATTGTCTTCAGCATTCGCAACCTAGGATGTACGCCGATGATACTAGTATTACTTTTGCTGGTAGTGATGCTGATGAAATGAATAATTGTATTAATCTTGACTTAGAGAGAATTCGCGTGTGGCTTGCTGCCAACAAACTCACGTTAAATATGACAAAGACAGAATTCCTACTGATTGGTTCTGGGCAAAGGTTATTAAATTCTACAGTGAAACCCACTGCATCAATTAACCAGTTTCCGATAAAGCAAGTCTCGACTGTAAAATCCTTAGGAGTACATATTGATGGAAATCTTACGTGGGAGTGTCATGTTAACGAGCTGTCCAAAAAGATTGCTTCTGGCATAAGTGCCATTAAACGTATTAGGCATACGGTTCCATATAAGACTCTACTTGCCATCTACAATTCGTTGGTCCAACCTCATTTTGATTACTGCAGCTCGGTGTGGGGATCCTGCTCTAAGAGTCTTTCTCAAAAATTGCAAAAATTACAAAATCGTGCTGCACGTGTCATAACCTTTTCAAATTATGATCGTAGTACTGACGAATTGTTGCGAATGGTAAACTGGGTTAAACTGGACCGTCAACGCCTTGTTAATAAATCTATATTGATGTATAAGATTGTAAATAGAATGGCTCCAGATTATCTTAGCTCGCACTTTGTCTTTCGTTCAGATACCTTAATCTATAATTTAAGAGAGAGTGACTTTTCGCTTGCCATTCCACAGCCCCGCACTAATTATTGTAAAAGAAGTCTGTCATACAGCGGAGCTGTACTGTGGAATAGCTTACCCTTGGATATTCGTCAGTCACACACTCTTGATGTATTTAAATCTAAGTTGAAAAATTATGGTTTTGATGGTAGATTTACGTAAATCTTATTTTGATTTTATACACGGCTTCCTTGTAAAGCAGGTTTTTTATTATTTCTCTTTTTATATTAGCTGTTAATGATTTAGTTAGGTAGTTAGTTATAGTTAATATTGTAAACTATAAGTCCTGAAGGAAATACCGTGTCTAAATAAAGATTTTACCTTACCTTACCTAGATCGCATTCGTAAAGCAAAGAGGGGAGCGAAACGTGCTGTCAAATTGGCCGTGAAGCAGAAAGCGTTACAAGTCGTCGAAAGGAACATCAAACAAACTCAACAACATCTTTGGAGAATGTTTCCAGTGTATTCCTGACGATAGAAACTCGTTAAATCGAGACGTAACCCCATAAGTCAATGCGGAGACACCTTTCTCCCATTCCTGTTTCAATCTCTGGCTAAGAACACACGACGAAAGAAACAAAAAGGAGGAACAATCTTACCTTCCCCCATTAAGCTGCTAGGTAGAAAAGGAGAAGACGAAAATGACTGATACCTTGATGGCTAGTGGGGCGTCTTTACCACGCTCCAAAACGGTAACCAATCCTCAATTAAATCTGTTTACCACTCCACCCACGGATCTCAGCGTATCCACATGGTACCCATTCAGACCTACATGACAGGTATCAATCCAGTGGAATTCCAAGTGGACCCTCAAGAAGATTATGTGGATCTCAATCGAAGTTTCTTCGAGATCGAACTGCAACTCAAACTCAATGATGGCAATGATGTTGGTGCGGCCACACGACTCTGGCCCGTTAACAATTTGGCTCATACCCTCTTCAAACAGATCAGCGCGAGACTCAACGGTACCTTGATCAGTCCCCAGACCGACACGTACCACTACAAAGCCTTCGTAGAAACCCTGCTCAACTATGACCGAGACGATGGAGAAACTGTATTGAAACCCTAAGGTTGGTACAATGCCATCGTTTTTCCAGGTCGATTGACCAACAACAATACAAACACGGAAGACAATGCCAGAGCTAGACATGCTCATTTTCAAAAATTACCCGCCAAACAACAAGCTCATGAAAGCGGAACAAGATACCAAGCCAAGCCAACTACACGGATGGAAAAAGACACGTGATGAGGTTCACACCTAACATCGAGGTGTTCCACTTGAGCAAATGGTTAGTGCCAGGTGTACAGATCGGCATCCAGATGTACTTCAATTCTCCTAACTTGTTCTTGAACGGTGTGGGTGCGACAGGAAGATCGACCCAAGAATATGTTAAAGTCAGGCTGTACTTGTGCCATGTACGACTCAACCCCAGCATCTACCAAGAACTGATGACAAAAATGACCAACGACAGAGCCCTGGTGACTTACCCACCGTGAGAAGTGAAATCAGAACCTTCTGTATGCAAGGCCATCAGCAGTGATTCGAGTGTAGCAATCTGTTTCAAGGATGAATTCCTAACAGAGTCATCATGGGACTCGTGTTGTCGGAAGTGTTCAATGGGTACCCGATCTATTCTGTTTTTAGAAATTTGGATTGAATAACATCAAGCAGTTGGTGAGAGGAGAAGAGCACCCTTATGAAACCTTGGAACTGGTACACAACAATGCCACGCAAGATCTACGAGGCTACTATCGATTCTTGCAAGCCACAGGGTATTTGTGCAAGCATCAAGGAAACATGGTGAGAAGCAAAGATTGGGGCCAGGGCGGGGACGATCAAGAAGCAGAACCCCATCTGTTTCACCAATGGAAACTGCTTCCCCCTGGAGTCCCCGCAGTATGAATCAAGATGAATTACAACGGCAACTGCACATCTTGTTGAACGATCAACGTCAAGTGGCTACTGGGTGTCGTACTGCAGGCATCACGACTACCAATACCATCACCAAAACCTATAAAGACAGTGGACACCCATCTGTGCGTCGTACTTCAACGCGAGTGAACCCTTAGAGAGGATGGAGACCGAGGTGTCCCTATCTAATGGGTTACATTCAAAGACTGCCACGGCCTTGGAGCCCGATCTATTGTACCAGTTAGATGGCCTATTTGCATTTTATCATCAACAGTGGTGGTGTCACTGCGAGATGTTTTACCATTTCAAATGGAGTCATGGATGTTTGAACGCGTTGGCATTACTCATTGTGGCAGCGGGTATTGTCGTGGGATTCATCTTGGAAAACAGTATCGTCGTGGCCTATCTATCAGCTGCGGGAACCGTGGTAAAAGGATGGAACGATTTCAAAAAGTTTTCTTTCAAAGTCACCACGTGTCGTTTTGCCTACACCACTTACGACAAGACGTTGATCGAATTGAGAACCTACATATGTGGTCTACAATTGGAGGAGTTTGAAGGATTCTTAATCAAAATGCAAAAATTAGATGACACGATCACGGATTTCACACCGTCTGTGTCCGACAACTGTGTGCAAGAGTATCAACAACGATTTCGCTATGATCACGTCGACAAAAGGAAATCGTACGTAGGTCAATCGTTCACATGTGCTCTCATGTGAAAATAGAGAAGTATAAGAGCATGTGCGTCTAGGGTGCCGGGGACAGTTACATCCAGTGATGGCCAAGGGAAAGACAAGAAGGAAAAAGAAACGACAGAGAGGCGAAGCTTTAGCTCGACGCAAACCTCGTTTGGTAGACAAGATTGCCAAAGGCGCCAGTGTGTTTTTATTGGGACTCTCTCCTACATTTGCCACGGCAGCTATGAAATTACTGGGTCAAGCAGGTAAAGGTGTCAAAGACAATGTCGATCATTGCCGAAGACAAAGAGGTGGTGCACTGCTCGGCCTTCTCAAGAACGCTGCAAAGATCAGGTACAAACTCGGAAAGGACAGGAGGTATAAGAGAATGGGTGCAAAGGGCGTTACGGACAGTTACAACAGACGTTCTGCACCGTAGGAAGTATGAAACGATTACGATGCCAGCGTACTTTCTTGGAGGCCATTCTCAAAGAGGCCAATCGGTACAGGAGACAAGAGATGTTAGAACATGCCAAAGCTATTAAATCAACGCTGTCAGCGAAATGGTTCTGAATCTGTTAAGGAACAGAATCCCCATTCATCCAATCACCATGGCCACACTGCGCGAAGTGGGGAAATGCAAAAATTCACTGAAGAGACGACGAGAACATCTCCAAAAACAAAACGGTGCTGGATTCTGGCAAGGTTTACATTGACGCAGCAAGTGGAGTATTGGCAAACGTGTTACGAAACGTTACTCCAACAACATTTCGAACATGACAGAAGAGGTCATGGTCCCTACCAAAGAGTTGGAGCAATTGATTCAGTATTACAAAGAAGTTATGGATAATGTCTTGTTGAACAAAACGGGTCGTTTGGCCGCTGAAAGCCACGTGTTACTGAAAAACAAATCGATTCCCGATGCTTTAGCCATCTGGAGAATGAAACCGTTGGCATGGGAGAGAGGTCGATTCACCAAACACGTTAGTTTGGTGCCGTGTCGGGTCGTCGTGCTGCTGCTGATGTAGACTTGAAGAAGAGGAAGACGAAGAAGTAGAAGGGAAATTGGTGAGTGGACCTTTGGAAACCATGTTAAAGCAATTGATCAAGAGTGCTTCTCGAGGGGAGCAAAGAAGAAATCAAAGAGGCAAGACCAAAGAGGCACCCTCTACGTCAGGAGTTAAAATGAAACCACCTCCAACCAAATCATCCATTCCACCCAATTCAGAACTAGGAACACTTCTATCAGAGACCGACAGCTTACTAGGTAAAGGCAAAGGCAAGAAAGGAAAAGGCAAAAAATCTAAAGGCAAACGCAAGAACGAAGCGGAAAAATTAAAACCTCAACCCAGTTGGGACGATTGGGCCCAGAAGAAAAAGCTTTGCCGACAGTTAGACTAAGACGAGACCGAGGAGGAGGACGACGACTACAAAGAGAAAGATCTATCAAGGCAGTGGGTTCGATCTTCAAAAGCTAACGGCAAAGACCGTGATCGAATTTCATTGGCCCGGTTATCAGTACATGGGACCTGGAATCAAATTGGCCAAGAGACTGAAACAAGGCGATCCGGGCATCAATCGACTCGACAAGATTGCCAAACAGCACGACATCGATAGGCCATTTCCGAGTTCCCTTGACCCTCTATTTCAAAACGAGTCTAAGTGCGAAAGTTTTGTGATGGTAATTAGTTTTGCTTTCCATATGAATGAAAACTCATTTTCATTACAAAGACTTTGCACTTAGACTCGCCTTGAAATAGAGGCACAAGCGAACTCGGAAATGGCCTATTACAGTCACGCCAAGAATTTGAGGAACAAGTGGAAAGTGGACGAGAAGATGATCAAGGCCATTGCCAAGCTACCTGGAAGTAAAACCATGACCGAAAGAAGTCAACAAAAAATTCAAGTTGTGACCTTCAAAAAACTTTATTTGCATTACATTTAAGAATTGTATGGGCGGCCATTTTGAATAAATTAAAACGCGACTTATTGCGTGACGTCATTGCAACTTTTCTTGATGTAACGCATTGTTGTGTGACAATAAAGAATTATCACGTGTTCAAAATCCTGTCTTTTAATTGGTTCCAGGGTGATGGGGTGTGCTTTTCAGAAAAATCATGTGTTTGATATCCGTTTTCTGATTGGTCCATTCAAATTTCCATGCCTCCTCGTGTGTAGCCTGTGTGCGCATGAAGTCCTCTCATGTTTTTCTCAGAATCCGCGAGTGATTTTTTCAGTAAAGGACAACGAAACAAATGGAGTTTTTCTTTGTGGAAAAGCGAGTCTTCAGGACAGTGAGAGCGTAAAGGTAAGTAATTTCATTCACATTCACTACTTGTTTTTTTTACGAGCTAAATTACATGACATTCGATTTTTTTTCTCACCAAAATACTCCTTGCGGACGTGTCGGTTTGTGTTTGAGCAGCCTGTTGTTATGATGTTGTTCTCATTCTTTGTTGAAATAAATTTCTTTTAACCAGTCCTTTACCCAGCTGTTAATGACATTCATTGAACTAAAATCATAAACTAACCCTTCAGGCCGTCTAAAACGCTAAAACGATTGCTACGCGTTTACTTTTCATTGCTCGCACCGATAAAATTATAATTATCAACGCGTAATACAAATTCGTCGTTCTTTTTGTTTTCAAGTTTTTCGCTAAATATTATTTTTTCATCTGCCTTCTTTACTCAACAAAGATGGAAACCCTTTGATGGATGTTGTCACCATGACAACCATCGTTTGATGGGACCTGTCAAATATTCCTTATACGAGCCCATATGACTACTGACGTGAATGAAGGCTCAACTTACCCTGTCTACAGCATAGATATCTGCACCATGTTCCAACAACAACTTGACTATCTCCTCGCGCCCATACCAAGCTGCGAGGTGAAGGGGTGTCAGTGAAAACTGAAAGAGACATATGGCAACATTTAAATACATGCTGGTTTTATTAGTTTTAATCTTTTTATTATTTTGAATTTGGCAAGTTTACCCACAAGCATTATTTCACCGCTACCCAATTTCTGCATATACTTCATGGTAGCATCATATATAGTCACCCACCATATGTAGTCACCACGGTAGTGTTTAACATTGCCATATATGGTATATTCTACAATGGAGGACCACATGTGAACTAACATGAAGTATATGTCCCAATTTCAGTCTGTAATGTTGATAGTCTATTGTGGCAATTATAACAAAAGAATGGCATTACTTTAATACAAGAAAGGTTTTTGGATTTTTAAATCCCATCAAATCTCGTGAAACTTCCCCTCCATATGATTTTTCCCTCATGGTGTAAAAACTCAGGTGAAAAAATATTTATTTACCTTATCCCTTTGGTTTACATCTTCCCCATCTCTTAGAAGCATCTTGACTGTGTTCCATTTTCCATTTATCGAAGCTCTGTGTAGTCTGAATCGAAGCTCTGAGTGTCTGGTCGACTGATACAATACAAAAGAATTAATATCTCTCGGACACCGCCATTCATGGAAAAATGTAATTGCCGCCTCAAGTGTGCTTTAGGTTGAGCTAGATTTTAAATCACAGATACCACGGTAATAATTGTCGTTCACGGCAGAGCTACCCTCGCCTTTTCTTGCTTTCCCAGATCCACTGAAGTAGATTTTACATATTGTTGAACTTTGTAAAGATTGACTATTGTTTTCGACATGAAATGATAGAACAGTTTTCAATTGAACGCAAGCTATGAGAAACCTTTTTTCGGTTGTAATTTTTAATAGCGTGCAATTTTGGTCCAGCGGCTGTCTATAAAACCCTCTACATTCATTCATCACAAGTGAAATTTCAACGTTTGTGTTCATGATTGGATGAACGACGTTTCGTCACTAGTGAAATCTTATCGTTCGCGTTTCTGATTGGCAAAGCTCTAAATCGGTATGATTATTAACGAGAATTTCAATGAGTAAATGAAATGAAATAAAGACTTTTACAGAAAACAAACTTCAAAGACAAATACCAAGAAACTTTAAAAAGTAGCCTAGGTAGCTAACAGTGAAATTACTTTACGGACACCCGACAAAAGGCTTTAACATTTTCTCTTACATTGAACTCGCTTTGCTGACATTTTCGGTCACTGCTTATCTGGGTACTGAACGTTTCAGTTGTAATGCGAGTTTCCACTCACATGACCAAAAATGTGAATCGAAAACCATTCAGTGGACAGAGTCAAGAAACTACGACATTATAGACTATAAATAAAAAAAAAAGAACTTCTCAAAGTTTCAGGCGTGTGCATTGTTCCAAACTTCAGATATTGGTCGAAATGTCTCGCACAAATTTACAGAGCCCAGTATGGAGCCGCCATATTGGTCTACCTCAGTGAAACATCAACATGGCGGCCAGAAATAGTGTAAACATCTGGAGTTTACTTTGGTTATCTAGGTGACTGGTTAGCTGTTTTGAACAAACAAATGTTCATATAAACACTTTTCCTAATACTTAAACTTCTAAAATGGCTAAATCTCGTGAGATAAGTATGTGCTTTTTGACATATATGATTGTAACTGTAAGTCACACACCGCCATAACACTGGAATTGAAATTGCTATAGTTTCCGAACGAAGGACGCTGTTGAGCTGAAAAGTTGTACACATATATAAATTTAGCATCTCTTATGCCTGATGAGTATAAAAAGTCTGGTGGCTCTTTGGTTTTGGATTTTAGAATTTTATGACGTCATGTGAAAACGCTGTATCCTTCGAAAATCAAACCGTTCTACAGGTTAATGCGTTTCAAGATTGATAATACATCATTTGGTGCCATGCTTGACCGTGACTGTGTTTCGTCCGCTGTTTAATCTGCATGTACAGATGATAAGTTACATCAAGCAGACCCAGCTGAATAGCTTCTCTACCGATGCCAAAATTGACAAAGAAGCGGACAAAAGACGGGCAAAGGGTAACAGCGCCTTTGGAAGGCTATCCAAGAGGGTGTGGAATAACAACCTTAAAACAAAGAGAAAGATCAGTGTCTCTATAGTCGTCGTGTTGATCGCCCTTCCTTATCTTACAGTTCTGAATCATGGGTCGCCTATCGCTGTCACATTCATCTACTTGAAAGATTCCACCAGCGCTGTCTGTGTACCATTCTCAGAATTCACTGGAGTGACTATGTCACCAATTTGGAGGTCCTCGAGAAAGCTGGGATCACTAGCATTGAGACCAGCTCTCTGAAGACGCTGCTTTGCTGGGCGGAACACAGGTCTGTCTGGAATGCCTGACTACCGCCTATCAAATATATCACACTATTGTTAGATTAACTTTTCTTAAATAATGAGATCGGCATCAGCAGCGAAATAGGCAGAAAAACAGCGCTTATCATTCCACTATTACGCCATTTTACCATATTAGGGCCGCAATGGAACACGTAAAATATGCCACGGTATTACACTACAGAAACAAAAATGGCCGCATAGTAGGGAATAATAAATCCCTAACATATAATATGAGCAGCCATTTTGCTCATGGCTCGTATTTTTCCTCGACCCTACGCAACTCGAAATATATCCGCTCGTATTATAGGAGCTGCGGTGGCCAGAAGGGCCGCTAAACAGAGTCCATACTCTGCATTACTCATAGACCCATGCAGTTCATTTTTCATTGTCAGATTTGCTAGCGGCATGGATGGCGGGAATGAACGTACGTACGACGTATGACGTATGACGAACAACGTCGCTCGCGGTGGCCATGCTACAAAATAGCTCGATCTTAGATTGGCATTTACAGCTTTGACATTGGACATTCATATTACGTCAATTGAGAGCTGTTACAACAAGATATTCAGTGACCAATATCAAATGACCACAGCAGTCCCAGGCTCAGGTGTAGATTTCATCAAAGTCTAAATTGAGTTGGGGTTTTAATTCGCCCAAGGTGCGGAAATAACCGCTTCAATGTGTCCTCTTCCCGGTAGATTCCAATTTTTAGGTGGGGAACGGGATTTGCCAATTTTTGAATAGAAGTTTGCGTTCTTTTTATAACTGTTTGGGTTCAAATTTGGAAGGTCCTATGATTTAGGAGAAGTGGACTTATTTTTGGGGAAAGGGGACGTTTGAAATTTAACGGTACCTTTTGGAAGTCTGGCGAGGTCACAGCATCATCAACGCCATCACTTGTTAAAGAGTGAATAGACCTTGCCTCAACTCTCCCTGCACCTTCCTGTGACAGTAACTCTGTTAAATACGATGTAGCCTTGAGTGGGAAAGTGCTACGATTGTAATCTGCCATAAAAGGAGAATGCTGTATTCCTGCATCAGATTTAGCCGCCAAACTCGTTAATTTCTCTGCGTTGTCTAACTTATGTTGAGTTGATCCAAGTCTTGGTAAATGTGATTTGTAGAAGCTGCCAGCGGAGCTTGAAGTTACACACATCAAGTTCACCTAAGAAAGTGATAAAACACATAGAGGGCTCCTTGGAATTCCTTGACAAGGTATTAGAGGGAATTAGGTTTCAAATCAAAAATGGTAAAACAGGGAGCTATTTCAAAAAAGAAAGTGTTTCTTTTCTGGAATGACTTCTTGGGTTAGCGATGTGTGGGCAACATTGTGTTGCATAGCTGGCGGGTTTTCGAGCACGAATGATTTGTTTCAACAGCAGAGCCATGAGGAATCGAATAACCACTCTTCTCTGGCTTTGTCGTTTTCTTCTCGGTACATGCTCTACCACTCAAACAAACCATTCCCGCCAGTTATGCAGGCTACATTGTAGCCAAGTATGAACTTTACTCTGATTAGACAGTGTCAAAATGTCAAAATGTCAAATGAATGATTATAGTGGTCATGCACTTAGCAACATCAAGCTAATTCTCAGACATGCCACTCAAACAGAGGGAAACAAATATTTCAAATAAACTTAACAAGCTTGAAAATCCCAACTGGCGGGAGGCGAACCAGTGTAACAACTATGTAAATATTGAATCCCCGAGGGTCAAAATTTTACGAGAAAATTTGCCACAATATTTACATTACAACTTAGTACACAAAGGTACCGGTATATCTCTGCATTTGTTTTTCAATAGATTGTTACAATCTATAGTTAAATCACTTCAGTCACAAGAACTTTCAATTTCTGACATATCCAAATTTTCTTTTGAGTTTGTGACGATAATTTTAACAATATCTGAACAACAAGTGTTCACCAGTTTGTTTGTCTCCCAAAAACATGTTTACATTACCAATTATGAACTTCACTCTGATTGGATACTGTAACTGCCATGTACATAGTTTACCCATGAAGTAATACCGTTTCGTTTCCTCAGAAACGAAACAAAAATAAAAATATGTAGCTGGACAGAGTTGCAAAATCTTCAAATCGAACGTATATGCACAATGGTAATAGATGGAATTTGCATAGCGCACTTTATAGTATACACTATATAGCACTCTTATAGGCCCAGGTATTTAAATTGACCAGTGAAGACCGTGGGTGATTTATCATGACAAACGGCCACAGGCAGCCCAAGCTCACGATGAGAGGCGTATTAAACAAGACGTTCCAGGATGAAAGGGGCCTCTGGCCATTCTCACGTCCAGTTGTCAGTCAATTGTCAAAGCATAAACAGCTGCGGCTATTTTAAAGACAGTTACTGGGAAAATTTGTTTCATTTTTGCTGAGAATGCTGTGAGAGACATTAGCAAGCCATATTTTATTTTTATCCAGGTTGTTTTTTTATTTCATAGGATTTTGAAGTATGTTTAGTTTGCAGGACGTTTGACTCAAAACAGCACGGGATGGAAACAAGAGTACAAATGTGCATTACACGCCCGAAAGGTGTGAGATATGGGGGGGGGGGGCTATCCTTTTTTTGTTGTGTTACAAAGAGGCAATTTGAGTTCCCATACAAATTCTTGTAAATCGCGTCTTTGAAACATAACACCGCTCGCTGTCTAGAGTTGCATTCTTTTCATTTACGGTAAAACTCCTTGTATCGTAAGTTTGGGCTGCTTGTGGAACGACAACTTTAAAACTGAGTAAGAGTTATGTCATTCCGGTTTACTCACCTTTCCCTGACAGCCTAACCTGTAGGTGCCCTCTGTACCAGATTCCCATGAGACATCAACTGATGGGTTTCCCAGCCAGTTTGTTATTTTCGTCACGGTACCAAACGTTCCGCCATCTTGGTTGCCATAATCCCAGTCTGGACCCCTCAAAACTTTTGCACCAGGATAAATCCCTCGTGCTTGAGTTTTCAGTGTTGTACTCCTTCTTTCTACGGGAATTCTACATAAATAAGAAAAAGACTAACAAAATCGGCCCTATTCACATCTACACTCTATCATACAATACTCGAATATCTGCAACATTGCATGTGATTGGCTAATGCCCATGATTTATTTGAGTACAAATGCATGGATATAACATCACTACATGGTATAACTCGCACGCTCGATCAGAGTTCAAAGTCCACGTCAGTTTTTTGAAGTTAAAAGAAAACATTCATCTTCAACCTTCAATGAGAAACAAGCCGCCAAATATCGCTCACCTTGAGAAATTGAATTAATCTGATTTCTGTCGGCGTGCGTTGTGGATTTTGATCACCCACATTATTCTTACCACATTTTTAATGACATGGGGTGAATTAACCAAAAACGTGAGTTTTAAGTTCATGTAAAATACCATCTTGCTCTTTTGTCATAAATACATTTATTTTCTTTGTGGAACTAACTACAAATCTGGTTAGGTTTGGCTAGATTGCACCAAAATTCATGGTGGGCAGTGCTTATAACTATCTAAAACATATCTGTTGGAAGAAAAACTGAAGAATGAAATCTGATGTCCATTAAGGCAGGTGTTTAATTGCTGTACTATCGAGGAATACCTGATCACGTTGAACAACAAATATTTTTTTATGAACAACATGAAAATCACGTCAGGCTAGATGACAGGCTCTTACCCATTGTCAAGTGAAGCATCATCATATCTCTTGAAAGCATGGTCTTTAATGTGTTCATCACCCATGTAACATGATGTACACAAGTTTATGAAGGAATCCTTGCAATCCAAGCAGTTCCAGCGCATTCCCAAAATTGGGTCTTGATTACATGCACAGCAGAGAAAACCTTCATGCTTGGTACCTTAGAAAAAGGCGAAAGGTTGCTATCAATGATCAGACGCTACACTATAGATAACAATTTAATAATTATTTTTCTAACTTCGATGCCGAGCAGGCAAACAAAATCAAAGTCAACTCATTGCACCACACTTTGCAATTCATGTAATGCACATATCAGTGTTAAGCCCGAGGGAGGGGGGGGTTGGGCTGCCCACGGGACTTTGACTGTGAGGTTTGTCCCCGGGGTCGGGATTTTGATCGGGAATTTTTACATGGCCGCTATTTTTAATAGTGGAGAAGTGGACGATTTTGATACTTTTGACCAATTATGTTGTCCCAGAGGTGGGGAATTTGACTTATCTTTTCAGAAAATGTCAAAATCCCCCCCCCCTCCCTCAGGCTTAACATTGATAGGTGCATAACCTTTAAAAGACAATACATTGTGTTTTCAACAACGACTTTCGACTTGAAGAGAAGATATTTGTCTACAAACATTGTGTTTGTTATTTAAATTTCCAACAAGTTAAACAAAATTAAAACTCATCAACAATAGATGAGGTTGGGGATGGTGCTTATACGGATGGTGGGACCGAGAACGTACGAGCCGAGAGCCATGGTAACCATGGCAACCCTGTGAGCGGCCACCACCATCCAGCACCGTCACACTGAATAGCAATTCAGTGGAAGTGATGATACCTACCTGAAAGGGGAGGGGAAGGGCGGGGGATAACAGCACGAAAGCATCGCAAACTCAAAGAGTGAATGCACAATGATTCTCAGAAACCTGAGCCCTGTAAATACCAAAACCCCTGCGACTTACCAGGCCACCCCGCGACAACACGAGCCGCCATAAAGAAGACCGCTGCTTGCATTGCCTCGATTTTAACTTCGCCTAAATTACATTTAGCCACATTTAAAACTCATCAACAATAGATGAGGTTGGGGGATGGTGCTTATACGGATGGTGGGACCGAGAACGTACGAGCCGAGAGCCATGGTAACCACGTGATAATGGAGGAGTGAGGACGTCTCTCGCAACGCTCCACGGAAAGCTGCCCTTTTTCGACCACATCCTGCATATGGAGTCTATCGAAAACGAAAATTTAAAACGTAAAGCAAGGTGCTCATCTTCTGGTGATTCTGCTAGTTCTCCAGACGAAAAGAGACAGAAAGAAAACTCTGAGGAAGATACCATTCTTGAAGCTTTCAAGATGGCGGAAGGTTTAGCAGAGAAAGTTGATCTTATATTATCGAAGCTGTCTAAACTGGATAAGCTGGACCAAATTGAACAACGCCTGAATAACCTCACCACCTCGATGTCTAGCATCGAAATGTCAGTAAGCAATCTTGAGAAGGAAGTCAATGCACTAGACTCCAAAACTAAGACGGTGAGTCAATCAGTCGATGATCTAAAGGAAAGCTTGAGTTTCTGCGACGATGAAATAGCAGCTATGAAGTTGAAAGCCGATGATATCAAAGGAGAGTGCTGCTCCAACACGGACGGTCTGCGAAAGCAGATTCTGTATTTAGAAACATATAGCCGAAGGGAGAACTTAAAATTCGTAGGCATTCCAGAAAGCGCTAATTCCACAGAGAATGAAGACGGAATCGAAGACACGGCGGCAATTGTTTACAAATTTATGGAAGAGGAACTAGCAATAAACGAACCTCAGAAGAAAATTGAGTTTCAGCGCATACACCGCCTGGGAAAAACCAGCAGGAAAGGACCACGTCCGATTCTGGCCAGATTTCTTCGCTATACTGACCGAGAGAAGGTGATGCAGCTCGCGAGAAGTAAGTTAAAGGATACAGATTATGCCGTGTACGATGACATACCGAAAGACCTGTATGACCTTCGTAAAGCACAGATGCACAAAGTTAAGGCAGCAAAAAAGAGAGGCTTAAAAGCTTTCTTTAGCAAGGCTCAACCAGACTGTCTTTATATTAACGGTAAATTTATCCCGGCAAACGAGCCTTTCTTCTAGTCTCACATTATTTATTTTCCTCTAAACCGCTGTCAGAAAACTCTTTTTTTCAGCTATTACTTGTATTTTTTTTCCAAAAATTATATTGAATAGCTAAATTAGCAGGTTTGTTTACTGTAGCTGCAAATAATGACAGCTCTGTGGAGCGTGCAGTGACGCCCGGAGAAGATGTCGCCCATACAACTCGCATTGGGGCCACGGGTATTCTTTTTCTTGTTTTTCTTTATTTTATGTACGTATGTTAATTTTTCCAGATGTCCATACTTCAGTAGTTATATTTACATTCTATTGATTTATGCACTTAATTATCTGCTACCATTCTTTTGGCTACGCTTCCTTTCGCTTTCAACTTCAACTTTTGACGCCTTCATCTGAATATGGCAAATTACAATTTTAAGCTTTTATCTCTAAATGCTCGAGGGATTCGCGACTTTCACAAACGAAAAGTAATCTTTACGTGGATTACAAAACAAAAAGCTGATATTGCTTTTTTACAAGAAACCTACAGCTCTCGTGAAATTGAAAATCAGTGGAAATTCCAATGGAAGGGCAAAATGTTGTTCGCTCACGGCACAAATCACAGTAAAGGTGTCCTCATTCTTTTTAGAGATGACCTTCAAATTGATATTAAGAACGTGCAGGTGGACAACAATGGCCGGTACATTTTTGCGCATGCGCTTGTTCAAGACGCGCCTTTTCTTTTTGTCAATTTATACGCACCAACTAAAACATGTGAACAAATCTTATTTTTTGATCAATTTGCGAACATCCTAGAGAATACGAATTTGGATCCTAACTGTCAAATCATTATTGGCGGCGATTTTAACACTCATCTTGATCCCTTTCTTGACAATCTAGGTGGTAGAATGGAATCCAAACCTTCGGCTAAAAAAATCAGAGAGATATTGACTGCAAATGATTTAACTGATATTTGGAGAACTCGAAATCCTGAAAAGAAACAATTTACCTGGACTCAAAAGAAACCTTTAATAAGACGACGCCTGGACTACTGGCTCGTCAGCACTGAAATCCAAGATGACATAACCGAAGCAAACATAGTTCCTGCGATAAAATCGGATCATTCAGCTATTATTCTAACATTAAATAGTCTTGATAAACAGCCTTTCGGTCCTTCGTACTGGAAGTTAAATTCTAGCCTTCTGGACGATGCTAATTACATTCATCTCATCTCTTCGAAATACTCTGACTGGCTCGATGAATTCAAAGATGTAACAGATAAACGAGTCCTGTGGGACTTAATTAAGTATAGAATAAGGCAAGTTTCTATAAAATACAGCAAGGAAAAAGCAAGAGAACGACGTGCTCGCCTGGCTGAAGCCGAACAGAAAGTCAAAGAATATGATCAATTATGCAATGCAGACCCTTCAGACAAAAATATTTGTAATCTTGACACTGCTAAATATGAATATGAACTTCTTTATGACTACATCGTGCGTGGTAACATTGTACGGTCAAGAATTAACTGGTATGAAAATGGTGAAAAAAATTCAAAATATTTTCTTAACTTAGAGAACGCAAGATCCGGTAAAACCGCAGTCCGTAGACTTTTCGATTCAAATGGTAAGATTGCAGTTAATCCGCAAACTATTCTAGATGAACTAAAAAGCTACTATCAAAATTTGTACAGAAACCAAGATCACAATCTGAGTGAAGAGCTTTGCTCCGATTTCCTAGAAAATAATGGTATACCGACCTTAAGCGAGCAATCTGCATTACTATGCGAAGGAATGCTCTCGCTCACGGAATGCTATAATGCCCTACAAAAATTCTCCAATGGTAAAGCCCCTGGTAACGATGGCCTTACTGCTGAGTTTTACAAACGTTTCTGGAATTTATTAGGTCAACAGCTTACAGACTCCTTAAATTTTTCCTTCGAGCACGGTGCCTTATCTAATTCACAAAGGCAAGCCATTATTAAGCTGATCGACAAAAAAGATAGAGACAGGAGATATATAAAGAATTGGCGACCCATTTCTCTTTTAAACGTCGACGTGAAGATTGCCTCGAAAGCCCTTGCCTTGCGTTTAGAAAAAGTCTTACCGGAAATTATACATGCTGATCAGTATGCCTATGTCAAAGGAAGAACAATATTTGACGCGGTGCGAACAATTGATGATATTATGCATTACACTAAAATCAAACAGCTGCCTGGACTTATGATTGCCTTTGATTTTGAGAAAGCATTCGACTCAGTTAGCTGGTCCTTCTTGTTCAAGGCTTTAAAATCTTTTAAGTTTGGTGATTCTTTTATTAAATGGGTCTCCATACTCTACACTAACATATCAAGCTGTGTTCTTAATAATGGCTTTTCCACACACTTGTTTGAAGTACGAAGGGGTGTTAGACAAGGAGATCCTTTGTCGGCTTATCTTTTTATCATTGCTTTGGAAACACTGCTTATCAAAATTCGTTGTGATAAGGATATAAGAGGAATTTTAGTTGAAAACAGAGAAGTAAAATTAGCAGCTTTTGCCGATGATCTAACTACTTTTCTGGAAGGTATCAAGTCTTATGATTGCCTCTCAACGATTCTGAAAAACTTTGGAATCTGCTCTGGTTTAAAGATAAATGTTGAAAAGACTGAAGCTCTATGGCTTGGGAGCAATTTTAACAATCCTCCATTCATTGATATTGAAAACATCAATAAGCCGATAAAGATTCTAGGGGTATATTTTACTTACAACTTGCGTAAAAGTCAAGAACTCAACTTTGATGCAATATTGAACTCCATATCAAAGACCTTAAAAAGGTGGAAGTGGAGAAATCTCACTCTGTTTGGTAAAATTCAAGTAGTTAAAACTTTCATTATACCTAAGTTTATGTTTCGGGCGTCTCTGATCTGCTTGTCTGCGGACATTGTTAAGCAAATTAATTCCATTATCTACAACTTTATCTGGAAAGGAAAGGATAAAATCAAACGCCTTGCTATTATTAGTGATTATAAAAACGGTGGTTTGAGAATGCCTCATATTCAAACATCAATCGACACGCAACGTATTATTTGCCTTAAGAAATACTGTGAAGACTACAGTAGCCCTTGGAAACTCATACTTTCGTTTTTTCTGAAGGACCAGGGCGGAAAACTTCTTTTGCACTGTAACTTTAGTACTTCCGATCTTCCTAGTTGTCTTCCTCCTTTTTATAGGGAATGTTTTGCAGTCTGGTCCAGTCTATCGAATATATCTCATGTGTCTACCCGTGAAGAAGTACTTAATCAAATATTATGGAACAATCAATACTTACGAGTTGACAAAAAACCTGTTTTTTGTAGGAAGCTCTTCTCTAAGGGTATTATATATCTTGCAGATATTCTAACAAATCAAGGAAGACTTAGTTCTTGGAACTCCTTCAAGGCAAGGGGACTTAATGTGAACGAACACTTTCTGCTCGTAGGTCTTTACAACTCGCTACCTCTAGAATGGAAGAAATTTATCATCTCTACCAACGAAGCTCAAGTTACCATGGAGAAAAGTACCACGAATTCGCCCACTTTAAACTTAAAAGGCAACACTCTAAGTCTTGATTCAATTACCTCTTCAAAATTGTATTGGAAACTTATCGAAACCATTCAGGTTGATCCTTCTGCACGTTCTAAATATGTTTCTTTGTATCCCAATTGTAATCTTGACTGGGAAGTCATCTATCTGATTCCACACACTGTGACCCTCGATACCAAAACAAGAATGTTTCAATACAAAGTACTAAACCGAATACTTTTCACAAATAAGTCGTTATACAAAATGAAAATTGTTGAGTCACCCCTTTGCTCCTTCTGTAAGACCGCAGAGGAATCTCTTGAGCACTTATTCTGTAGTTGCGATTTTAGTTGCGCTTTTTGGACGTCTGTTGTTCTTTGGGTTAAATCTCTGCAAATCAATATTGTTTCTTTAAAAAATGAAGATATTATTTTTGGTATAACTCAAAAGATGTCTCATTGGTTACTTTTAAACCATATTATTATTGCTGGAAAACAGATAATTTACCAAAATAGCTTAAAGAACGTCGCACCATTGTTGTCTCATCTTGTAGTTAGATTGAAGCATATAGAATCTATTGAACGAGCAATTGCCACAAAGAACAATAGACTGGAATTTCACGAAAGGAAGTGGAAGCCTTTTCTTTCTTAAAATTTAAAATTTTGGGATTTTTGGTATAACTTTTTTTTTTTTTTTTTTTTCTATTTTTTTTTTTTTTTTTTTTTTTCTATTTTTATTTTTATTTATTTTTATTATTTTTTATTATTTTTTTTATTTTTTTATTATTATTATTATTTTTTTTATGCGTAATGTAAACTAGTGTAGAAATGTAGTGCAATGTAGCGTCTGTCATGTATGTAAATATCAAATTAAAAAAAAAAAAAAAATAAATAAAAAAAAAAAAAAAAAAAAAAAAAAAAAAAAAACCCTGTGAGCGGCCACCACCAGACCTCGCCATCCAAGGTGCTTGGATAGGCGGAGGATCCGAGAACAGGGAAAGAACGGAGCCTACGACTACCACCAACTAAACCCAAGCACCTCCCCCAACCTCACTATGAACAAAAAACCAAACCTACCTGAAACAAGGATACACTACCCACTACGACAGCCATGAATCGGAGGCCCCCGGCCGAATGACATCGAGGAGAGAGCAGCAGACACAGGAGGCCGGCCACCACCAGAATGACCCCAGCCCCCAACGAGAAAAACACGAGAGGGACAATGCCATAACCGCTGAAAAAACATAGCCACGAAGCATCCAGGATCAAGCATTGCAATTGGCCCATCGCCCAATCGATTAGTGAAGGCCAGCCTTATCCAACATGCCATGGCCTCATGAGCTAAACATCATGCCAGCTGCTGTGAAAGCTTTGCCAGAGCATCGGGGGGAGTACGAATGTATAGTTGATAAGCATTGCTAGACCATCGACCTAACGCTTGAATGAGGTGATCCGGGACACCATTTCGGGCGGCGACCGTTGCAGCACCAATACGAAAACTGTGGCTGGAAAAATTGCCTTGAATGCCAGCCATGGCTACAATACGCCGTAACCAGCTAGTCAACAAAGGACGTGACAAAGGACGACCATCCTGTAGGAGAAACAAAGGACCCGGAGCGTTGCCTCTGAGTTCCAGATAAGCCATAAGTGCCCTGAGAGCGCAGAGAGGAAACTTGCCCTGGCCAATATGGATAAAGCAGCCCTTGCGAAAGGGGTCTGTTTTGGATGCCTTTATCTTAACTCGTAAGCACGACGGCGAAACTGGAGAGTCAACGGCAATATCGGCCACGCCTAAGTGGTGATCGGCCGAGTAACTAGCCAGGGATGAAACGGTAAACTCCGAGGAACGTAGAAAACCAAAGTATGCTAGAGTGCAGGCGGCCCAAAACATGCAGTGGTCCTGGCTTGTCAGGTCGAGGGAACGAAAAATTGTTAGCATAATACCGTCTGTGACAGGCAAACGGGGACGTGACAAGTCCCCCTGTGACCTCTTAATCCCCCTTAGCACGCGTTGCAGTCGTAGGCAGTTGAGGAGGGGGTCTGGGAAACCCTGGTCGACGTGGAGAGAACGGACTGCCGACAAATAAACTTTAATGGTAGATTGTCGCACCGAGTTGGCCAAAGAAGTGGCAAATAAACACAAGGTCCACTCGTCTGTAGGGCAAGGAGAGCCTGAGGGGTGAATCTTCCCCGCTTGCGTACAGAACTCCATGAACTTCTTCTGACCAGAAGCATAAGAACTGCGAGTGGAGGGAGCCAAGCCTTGAACCAGGAAATTAACACATTGCTCCTCTAACGAGGCAGGATCAAATCTGCCAGCAGGAGCCGAGGAACGGCTACTGGGTCCTGACGTGCCTGTGGAGCCAGATGCCGGAACTCCTGCCAATTAAAACGAGAGAGGGCATCAGCAATGTTGTTATGGACTCCTGGGAGATACTGAGCAGCAAAGGAAAAATTAAAGTGGGCTGCTGAGCTGAGCAACTTGCGTAGCAGTTGCATAAGACATGGAACCTTTGATGTCCTTGTTGTCAGAATCTGCACCACCGCTTGATTATCTGAACGGAACAGGATGTGTTGCCCAAACCACTGATGTCCCCATATGTGGGCAGCAATGACAATGGGGAACAGCTCCTTATAGGCAATGGACTGCGAGACCTGCGACTCGTCCCACGCACCACTAACCCAGAGAACCGGCTGCATCAGAGGTGACCTCTAGATCCACACAAGCCGATAGTCCGGGGAAAAGCCAGAAGCTAACACCATGCCAAGAAAGAAGGAGTTCCTGCCACCACTGCAGGTCGAGATGGAACTCAGCGTTTAGTCGGATGGGATGATCACGCTTGCGAAAGCAACCTAGCAGGTCAATCATGCGCCGCAGGAAGGTTCTGCCAGGCCAGACTACCTTCGCGGCGTGATGGAGGTGACCGATGAGAGATTCCAGTTGTTGCCTCTTACACCATCGCCGCGACTGCCAAAAAGCAACCAACTCTTTTAAGGCTGCAAGCTTATCCGCAGGGAGGCGAGCCGTCTGTGCCTGAGTATCCAGTTCGATACCCAGTACCACCAGGCACGTTGCCGGGCCGATGCACTTGTTAGGATGAAGTGGCGAGCCCAACTGGTGACAAACAGCTAACGACGTGTGCAAGTTCTTAGCACACTGATCTGAATCTGGGGGACCTGCCGTAATAAAGTCATCTAGGTAATGCAAGAGGTCCGAGACGTCATGCGCGTTGAGCAGTATCCATTCCACCATGTCAGCCACTGCACTGAAGATGAATGGAGCTGAGTGAAGGCCAAAAGGCAAGGTCAAATCAACAAAGTGCTGACCCCGCCATCGCAACCCCAGGAGGAAGCGGTCAGCAGGATGAACCACAATATTCCGGTAAGCAGCCTCCACGTCAAACTTTGCAAGCAAGGCTCCCTTCCCAAACTTAGAGAACATGCGGATGATCTCATCCACTTTAATATAAGTCATAGCAAACTCATTAGGGTCAATGCCGTCATTCACGCTACCCCCCCCCAAGGGCGATGACAAGTCCACAATCAAGCGCCAATTCCCAGGCTGACCTTTTTTAGGGATAACGCCAAAACTGCTTACTTGTAAATTGGGCAGAGGAGGGAATGCATAGGGGCCTGCTACTCTGCCTAAGGCAACTTCGTTGGCCAAATAATCATCGATAACTATCGGATGTTGGGAGGCAGACAATTTATTCTTTCGAGAGGACTTGAGTTTACTACGGGACTGATGAAAGCCTAGCTTGAACCCGTGTTGCAGGCCATCAAGAACATATGAAACACGATGAGGGTCGGGGTGTCCAGCCAAGAACTTTGTAAACTCTGCCACCTTCAGGGGGGAAACCGCTGACACCGGGGGGAGAGCTGGCCACACTATATGGAAGGGAGGCAGAAACAAAATGAGACAACCAGACAAACTGAAAAGGAGACTTTATTGAGAGAGGCCCAAAAACACAACAACAAATGGGATAGCCAATTCCAGCTGCAAATATCTATACAAGAACAATTACTTATTGTCTTCCTGTTATAAATTATTGTATTCTTATAACCGTGGGGAAATCACTACGAACGAGTCGAGATCAACAGCACTCGCAATCAAAGGCGTAAAAATTAACGGGACATAAGCGAACTGTGGCGAGGCCCGAGCTAAGCCAACGGCCGCTGATTGTAAATCAAGGCAAAGCAAGAAAAAAAAAATGTCACTCAATAATAAGAGACATACAACAGAAACGGTTGCAAAGCGAACAGACTAAAGCCACCGCCCTCGAAAGAGCGAACAGTAACCATAAACTGTCAACTACGACTAGATTTGGCGCTCGATGAGCTAGGCGGAGCTGGCGACGAGGCTCGACGCTTGAGATCTTCCACGGGACGTGTACCTTGATTTGAACACGAATGAGCGCGATGGTCGCCCGAGCAAAGACGACAGCGATGGGCATAGCGGCATTGTGAATAAGGCGCCGTGCATCGACCCTTGTTCCACGAAATGCACGTTATCAAAGAGAACGAAGAACCGGTCGGCTCAGACTTGCTCCCACAAGACTGGGCCAGCTGGTTGCGTACCGACGAACCCGCCGTGTGAAAGTTGAAAATCTGCACGTTAATGTTAGACCAGTCGGTTAACTTAATTGCAGTGGCGTGCTCACGAAAGCCGCGGTCGTAGGCGAGCCAAACCTGCCCCGAAAAATGCCGATATGTGCGTAAAATCAGCAACTTGTACTGCGTGAGGTCTCTCCACCGATGGGAGAAATGCGACACCGTAACCAGAGAGTAAATAGTGAAGGCCTCTAACCAGCTCGCAATGTCCTCAATGCGTCGTCTTTGTTTTTTGGGTTGAGCCGTGATCACTAAACGCCCGTCCAACAGCAACTGAGGCTCAGGTTCGCTCTGTTGGAGATTGGCAGAGAGCAATTCACTTAGGCTCGATTTCCGCCGCTCTCTCGAGTCCGGTCTTCGTTCCTCCCCGAGAAGAGACGGCTGGACGCGTGAGCGGCCATCCATGTCTGTGACGTATTTGAAAAACAAATAATTAATGCATTCTCAGATGTCACCGGATGTGAATTAGGACTCGAAAAGCAAGCCTAAATGTACACACGCGCCAATACCAGCAACTTGTTCTTGCTCTTATTTCGATGTTGCCATCGAAAAGTCAAAGCTCTTTGAAAAGCTCCGAGAAGATACAAAAACTATTCATCGCCAGTCGAAGGAAAAGTTTGAAACGAATAATAGAAAAGCGTGGCGTACCTTCTCGCCCAGCGTTGTCGCGTCGAACAAAATCTCTTCGCCATGCAGCAGATCAAGGAAGAGTGAAGGCCGCAAAAAGCCTTTCTTCGGTTATCGATTCAAACAACGTGATAGCTAAATTGTTCTTTTAATATTTCAAGCAATTGTTACTAGGTACGAGTCGGGGAGGAAAAGTGTGGAATTGCCAAAAACGATCACCATGGGCTACGGTCTAAAACCAACCACAAATACTAAAAGTATCAAACAGAAATCTCATCTTGTTATATTTCTCTGTGGATCTTTCATTTTCTCGACTTTAAAGCGCTTTAAAATACGATCACACGCCAAACCAAATCACTCCTTCGCATCCGTCATTCTGAAAATCTACTTTGAAGAAATAATTTAGGCGGCCTTCGTAGCCTGCTCGATTTGGGCAGGCGACCTCCTGATTGGCTGAAATCAACAATGGCATTCTCACGCGTCCAGCCGTGAGTTCGGGGAGGAGCGCGGGCTCCGGTTCCCGAACAGCGGCTGGTAATCGAGCCTACAATTCACTCAGCTCGATGAATTTCCCCGCAACGATCTGAGCGACTAGCTTAGCAGGCACGGGCGAAAAACCTGGGCCGACCACGAAGGGCTGATCAAGTGCTGTGAAGTCGCGAAGGGGAACGAGGACCCAACGCCACTTAGCGGGGCCGCCAAACTACTCGCTACGGTCGAGCACGAAGTCGCCAGCGACATGTTAGGCGCGCGAAATGTCGTGACAAAAGACGGCACAGCAAAATCATAACGATGCATACCTGAAGGATCCTGGCCAAAGGCGAGCGGGTTTCCCAAACTCATCATGTTCGTGACCGTGGCGTTCAATGCCGACGGAACGCCCCCAGATGGCGAGGTGACCGAAGAAAGAGGCGTTGTTGACGTGGAAGATTGCCCATCCTTCGCCCTCTCTGCAGCTAACGCCGCTTGAACAGTTTGCGAGATGACAGCCACGAGCTCTGGCGAAATCGCAGACGGGATTGACCCCGAACCGCCCGCTCCGAGATCTCTTGAACTGGAAGGGGTCAATCGAGGGATGCCATGCGACGAAGGAATTTCAGTACTCGGCGGTGGAAGGTCATCACCAGAACTGGTCTCTTCCGTAAACAAGGCGGCTTGTACGCTGTTATTCGTTTGGCGATGCATAGTCCAACGACCAAAGACGAAAAAACTAAGGAACACAACGGATTAAAGACGAGGATCGCACAGGAGAACAGCACGAAAGCATCGCAAACTCAAAGAGTGAATGCACAATGATTCTCAGAAACCTGAGCCCTGTAAATACCAAAACCCCTGCGACTTACCAGGCCACCCCGCGACAACACAAGCCGCCATAAAGAAGACCGCTGCTTGCATTGTCTCGATTTTAACTTCGCCTAAATTACATTTAGCCACATTAAAAAGAGCTCTTTGTTTCACCAGCCAATAGTTTTCTGGTTAACAATGGGTGACGTCACTGACATTTTCCCTATAAATGACTACGATCATGCCGCTGTTGCTTGATAAATAGGCCTTTTGCAACAGTTGGTCACATGACGTGCTTTTAAAGAACACACGGATTTAGTCATTGGTAAAGGATAATGTTATCAGAAATGGAACAAGTATTTGTAAATAAGCTTACATGCAAATTTTCAGATTTATATCATTTAAGAGGGAATTTTTATGGACATTAGAAAATAGAAGGATTTGTATGGGAAGAAGACGCTTTGCCCTGCAGTCATGCTCGAGTGGTTTTCCATACAAATCCTTGTAATTTTACAAGTTTTCAAACAGCCATAAAATCTTTGCCTTTCGGTTTAAGAGCCTAGAATTGCCCATTCTTCCTAATATTTTACCCCTCTTTCTATGTCCAATAGTTATATGCCAGCAGCTTCCTTTTGTAGAGATTAATAACGGAAAAGGTTTATGGAGGGCGAAGCTTCTTCACTTCCATAAAAAAAACTAATTTTTGCAATATTCAAATCGTCATTACATCTCAACCTTACATAGCATTGGCCTGAAAGTTCGTGTTCAGGCTATTTCAAATATGCTCTTTCTAGTTTTCAAATTCATTTAGCTGTAGCTAAAAGTTTAGAAATTATCGGTCACGTGACCAACTGTTGCAAAAGGTCTATTGCAGTGGTTTTATCTATTTGCATTTTCAATATCGGGCGAAAAACGCGGAAAACGTCAACGTAGCGTTACCTCAAAGACGACTTGATTTCCATTTATAAGCCCGACAACAACATATTTACGTGTTTACGTCTATGTTTATACTTTCGGTTCTCGAAACCGGAAGTTGCAACAAAGGACCGTTATGGACAACAATAATTACTGTGTGATCCTTTTTAGTATTTTATCCAGTTCACTCACTAATAAGTGTTTAAACGTCACTGGAATTTAAAGTGTAACTTACTCTACATAAAACAACTTCGGTTTTCTTACCAACGGAAGAATTATCCAAAACACGAAGATCGTAGTGTCCATTACATCCGGCTCTGCAAACTCCACGCGTTCCTATGTCCCATTGTATCACTGCCATGTTCTCACTAACACTGGCAGAGTCCCTTTCAACTTCAACAACTGTTCCAACAAATCCTTCTCCGCCATCACTTTCGCAGCTTTCGATATCATCCGACGTCCAGTCAGCTTCACGGACAACTCGAAGGCCCACGCTGAATGTGCTGGCGATAGAATTGTCACATTCTAAATCGTGTTCGTTTATCGGTTCGTGTGACGTTCCATGTAGTAGAGACGGGTCTTCCTGCACAAAAGTAAGTGGGCCCGAGCTTGAAGGCATTGGACTACTATAAATAAATCCCGTCGCGTTGCGATAGACAGGAACGATTTTACATGGAAATCATAACTAAACAACCGCTGACCTAAATTATCGAGTGCTGCCAGGGACGCCAGGTGGCGTTACGATTAGTGCGTGGACACCGGATCGGAGGGTGTGTGCTTGGGGAAGACACTTCTCTCTTACGGTGCCTTTCTTCACCCAGGTGTATAAATGGGTACCGGCAAATTGGTTGTCTCGAAAACTCAGACCTCAGACCCTGAAAACTCAGACCCTTCGGGTGTCTCGAAAACTCAGACCCTAAAAACTCAAACATATTTATACTATTGCCGCAATGGATCGAAAAAAAGTCGACTTTTTTATCGTTCGTCGATGCAATAGCACAACCAGAGTCTGCAGTGGTTAAATACCGACACGTTTGTATCGATTCGTCGTCGTTATCCACAATGTGTTTCGCGCGAGGTGCGTTGCGTGATGGTTTCACAAAAGCCTAGTGTCACGCTTCGCAACCGGATGTAACTTAAAAGCCATGGTTAAACCGGAGCGAGAAAAATCAAAATTATTTGATCGCCATGCTTTTAAAGGGACACAGTCACCATAAACAAAGTCAACTTGGGCAATGTATAAAATTGCCTTCAGATCAAAGTAAACCTTGATATAGTAGTTTGGTAAGGTAGAAAAACACCAATAAACTAAGAAGAATCAAGGATGGCTTTGAATGAGGAAGATTGAGAAGGCTTGCAATTGGCAAATTTGAAAAATTTAGGCTAAACTTTTCAAACTGTGTCATCCGTGACCGAGCTCCTTTAAGTTGCCTTTTATTACCAATAAGGCAATCGCTAAGAAGGTAACTGATGTACCTCAATTTCGATATGAAGATCTTGTGGAAAATGTTGTCGTCGGACGCGGTTCGTTTGGTGTTATCATGAAGGCCAGACATCCATCGCATGGAATAGTTGTTGCGAAGAAGTTAATCGACGATGGTATCGACGACCAAGAAGAATTTTTTAAAGAGGCTAGAATGCTTCATAACCTCCATCACGATAACGTTGTAGCATTCAAAGCATTCTGCCAAAAGCCTTGTGCTATTCTGCTGGAGTATGCGTGTTTTGATTTTGTGCCGTTCAGCGACGATAAGAGTATCGATAAGAAGGTTCATAGTCCGAGAGAATTTCTCGCCTTCGTGGACACAAGACGCCTCTGGCTGTGCTATTGTCTCGACGACCGGTAAAAACGTCGACTTGCGAAGATCCATTGCGGCAAGAGTGTAAATATGTTTGAGTTTTTAGGGTCCGAGTTTGAGACACCCGGAGGGTCTGAGTTTTCAGGGTCTGAGTTTCGAGACACCCGGAGGGTCTGAGTTTTCGAGACACCCGGAGGGTCTGAGTTTTCAGGGTCTGAGGTTTCGAGCCACCCGGAGGGTCTGAGTTTTCAGGGTCTGAGGTTTCGAGCCACCCGGAGGGTCTGGGTTTTCAGGGTCTGAGGTCTGAGTTTTCGAGACACCCCGGGCAAATTTTCTGCTGGGGGTAACCCCATCCAGGGGAGAGTAGAACTACCCTCTGTCGCTTCATGTTACGGAAACCGGGATGAACTCTGGCCTGACAGGCCACTGTCACGCAGGCAACTTTAATTTCTCACTTTCCACAAGTTAATGTTCCATGGTTGAGCTTGACAATTACAGGCCCATATCTATACTACCAGTGTTGGAAAGGATTGTATATAAACAGTTGTTGTCACACCTCGAGAATAATGGTTTGCTGTCATCTTTCCAGTTCGGATTTCGATCCGAACGCTCTACCGCGCGATTTAAGTGCTTGGTTTAACTCCATTTTTGCGCTTAAAAGGCATATTCAACTTCTTTTCTGTCGCAAGGTTACCTGATTTACCAGAAAGACAATCGCAGGGCGATGCGCATTATTTAATACATAAACAAACAGTACACGTGCAGTGATTTCCTTATGATTTTTTATGGCCTGAATACGGCGGGATCCTTGCTCAATTAAGCCATCTAAATGTTACGGCGGTACTGATGTCTGAATTGGTAAATGCTTGAATCTACATTACATATACAACAAGAAGATGGAAATCATCTTTAAGCTGCGCTATTAAAATTTAACTACGCATTTAATTCAACTTCACCTTCATTGTTTAATCCCCATGGCATTACCAGCGGCCTTGAACGCATTTCTAATCCTGTATTGGAAGGAAATCGAGTTTTGCTGTGAATCTGGGGACACCAATTTGCCCCCCCCCCCCACCAACAAAATTTATCAGGGGGGAATGACGTCATGTCCATGCTTGTCGCGTCGCTTTCTTTTAGTTTTCGAGTTCATTTGAGTGTTTTTCGATTTTGTCGAACTTTTTTCGCAGTTTTATTGGTTTATTTGGGCTATCACTGGCAAAGATAATTGAAGGTACTTATCAGAACGTCAGAAGCCTGCCTACTGCTGGTGTGTTTTCTAGGAAACAGATGCTGCAATTCGCCCAAGCAAGACATCTCATTATAAAACTCGCTTTTCATAGGAGATTCAACTTTTCTCCGCGTACAGAGTTGTGACGCTGTACTGTTCAAATCAGCCTTATTGTTATCCAAGAAGAACCTTGAAGCGAAGATTGTACAACTCCTGGTGCGAATATATATCAGCATATTTCTATTGCTTTTTTCGGTGTTTCTTTAAATTTCACTGTCCTATGTAGAAAATAAATACAATAATAACCACATAAGACACTATATTTATGCTGTATTTGATTTTTGTTGTAATCTATTTTATAATTGCTTGATTTATTTTTATATTCTTCTGGATAATGCATTCCGAAAGAATCGAAATAATATAACTTATTATTAGGTACACAACAAACCCAATGGGTACCTATGCCTATTTTGTCGTCTAAGTTAATTATACAGGGGGAATGTTTAGTGGGAGTGAGAGAGTCAAGTGTGGTGGATGTGTTAGAATGTTACAAAGAAAAAATAGGAAACACAAATGTTCTGAAATTTGGGTATAGTATAGTTTGAAAAATATATAGTTGGTTCATTTTTAATTTGTTTTTCTAACACTATTATATAGGTGATAGTTATGGTCAAATACGCTGAGAAAAATGATGAATTCGAGAGGTTGGGAAAAGCAAAGAAATTCAAATTAAAGCCCACTAAATTTAAGAAAACCTTGAAAGAAGAGCTAAATGGAGAAATGGTGTGCATTATTACTTTTTCTGAAAACGAAGAAAAAAATAAAAGCATATAGTTACACGTTTTTTGAAAAATTATTTTCCAAACTAATATTATAGGATGAATGGTAAAATATTTATTGAGCGAGCTCTTAGAGATTTGGACGAGACCTCAGAGGATGAATTTCTTAGTGATGATGATGAATGTAGTGAATCTCATAACGAAGAAGAAAAACAGCTGATAAATCAGTTGATTGTAATTTTGTAAAGTCATTGAAATTTATTAAGGTATTTTTAAAAGATGAATAAAAGTGTGATGAATTAAGACCGTTTCTTCGACAATTAATTAAGGATAAACAAATTTATGATAAAGATGGAATAAATAAAATGGCATTGTATTGTAGAAAGGGTAGAACAATTGGTAAAGATGAAGTTATTGATATAATTGAAACTGTATTGAAATATTAATTAAGTTACTTATAATTTAATATATTTATTTAAAAGCCTAATGGCTCATTTGGGGTGATTAGGCTTGGGGATACCCCTTTTCTGAAAAATAAAAATATATAGTTATAAAATTTTATAAAAATTTTTTCTAGTATAGTTATATAAGATATGAACATAACACAAAAGCAATTTTTATTATTTCAAAATGAAATGTTAAAGAAATTTGATGAACTAAACAAGAAATTGAATGAGAAAGACGATATTATACAAAGACAAATTCAAAAAATAAATATATTGAGACCAACTGTGAAAAGACCCGTGCCAGCTTCTAGGACTAAGCGATTGAAAAGACCTGTGCCAGCTCCAAGAGGAATTAAATTAGAAAAGACAGCGATGAAAGAAATGATTAGAGAATTTTCTACTGGTATCAAAAATAAAAATTTACCATTAGTTGAATTGAAGTTGAGATTAGATGATTTGAAAATTTACAAGAAATTGGTCAAATGAAAATCATAAGGTCATTGGTAATTTTGTTTAAAAATCTAAATAATTTGGATAATGAAAAATTTACGACTAAGGAGATTCAATCTAGTATGCATTTGATTTTGAGAGAAAGTGACATTGATTTCGTTTTGGATAAAATGGGAAATGAAATCATAGAAAATTTTAGTAATTTCTTATCTGAAGGAAGTGGATGGGTAATTGATCACATTAAGGAAGGATACTTGAAATTTTATAAGTATGAACCATTGAGTGCTTCATCTTATTTTGATTTGCCTGATAAATTGAAGAATAAAAAATGTTTTATAAATATTAAGAATGAAGATCAGAGATGTATTGTCATATTTATCATTTTAATAAAAAATAAATAGATAAACATCCGGTAAGAATTAGTAAATATCAAAAATATTTAAATGAAGATAATACTCCTAAATGTCTGGATTATGATGGAATTGAATTTCCTGTTCGCATTAATAAAATTGAAAAAATTAAAAAAAATAATGATATTAGAATTAATGTTTTTGGTTGGGAAAATGATAAGTTTTTTCCAATTTATGTAAGTAAGAAAATTGATAAAAAGGTAATGAATTTGTTATTGATAGATAATGACGAGGGTAATAATCATTATGTTTATATAACTGATCTTGGCAAAATGTGTTCTGGCGGTTTGAGTAAACATAAGGGTGAACAATTTATTGGTTTATATTGCTTATTGAGATGAACATACAAAAGAATGTATGGTAATTAATGGTAAGCAGGCTATTAAAATGCCAAAGAAAGGTTGGAAAGTTGAATTCCGAAATTATTATAAGCAAATTGAAAATCCATTTGTAATTTATGCCGATTTTGAGAGTTTGCTGGTTGGTGGGAAAAATAGAGAAGAAAGAAAGAAAAAATTGAAAATTATAACAATGGAAGTTATGTAGATAAGATAAGGATGGAAATGTCATATTTGAAAATTTACATAAAACTTATACTGAAGAATATCAGAAACATAAAATTTGTTCGTATGGGTATAAGGTTGTTTGTTCAGTTGATAATAATTATAGTAAAGAATTTGTGACTTATAGGGGAGAAAATGTACATGTACACATACATATAAACAAGAGAAAGAAAAAACTACAGCAGAAAATACTTAAGCTTTTTAAAAAGAGTGGCTTTTCTTTAATTCACCTTTTCGGCATTAGATTTCACATGTAGTATCAGTGAGTATCGCGTGACTTTTAATGTAAAAAACCCAGAAAGTTCGGACAGCTGTTGAACACACCTGTGCAATAATAGGGTGGACACGACAAAAAGATGTGCTTATGGTACTTAAAAAAACGATACCAAACGGCGATTCAGTTACGATCTTCCATTTTCCTGGCATAGTTACACAAAACGAATGAAGGCAAAAGTGGAAATCGATAGATAAAGGCGCGACTCTCTGGGACAAATTTGAAGGGAAATTGCGCATATTTTGAAAGAAAAAACAATGCTTTTTAGATTTTTCCAGCTCTTTTATTAAAGCTTCAAAACGTTTTCTTTAGATATCCAACTACAAGAATCAAGAGAAAAAAATTTCGTGTCATATGCACTTTAACCAGAATTTGCACCCCAAAACAAGATCTTTACTCACAACATTGCTTTTGTGTAATTTCTGTATTCTCGTCTCTCCTTTCTTTTTTTTTCTGCGGTGAAAAAAAAAAACAAACACATTCTTATGAGTTTAATTATATAAGGACTTTTACTAATGTATGTTTACATAGCCTCATACAAACACGAGGGGGGTCAAGAGAATTCAAGACAGTTATGCAAACCTGAGACATGGTCAAGGGTTTGCATAACTTTCAGGAATTGTCCCAAACCCCCGAGTATTTAGATGAGTGTTTTGATGTTGTTCACAAAGCGACATTACATTGACAACCACAAGTGAGAATTTACAGTCTAACAAATTATCTCGATGACAACATCGTTGCGCTTTCATTTTGTCACCAAATTAAAAAGCCAAGCCGGGGGGGAGTGGGGGTAGTACGTCGGTTGGGGTAGTAGCCAATCAGAAGCCGAGAAAGACAATAGGCTATTGTTTAGAGAACAAAAGATTATATTGTTTTTAAAATCCAAGATGGCCGATGATTCGTTTTAATTAGGTAAAACAAAGGAAAATATTCAAGATGGCGTCGAACAAAGGATCCAAGATGGCGTCGACCAAAGGATCCAAGATGGCGGCCTTAACCGAACCCAAGTCCCACACTCTCAAAACAACTTGAGGCAAATCAAATGAGTTTGAACCTTTTTTATTACAACTTGAGTTTTTTCTTAGTTTTCATGATTTGTTTTACAATACGTTCAGTCATTGTTTTCTTTCCAGGTAACTTGTCAATCGCTTGGATCATCTTTGTGTCAGCTTTCCATTTATCATTTAAATCCTTGGCCTCGCTGTAGTCAATGTCGTGTTGTCTTGCAATTCGGTCCAGACGATTGATGCCTTTATCACCACGCTTCAATCTCTTTTTTAACTTAGTCCCAGGTCCCATGAACTGATAACCAGGCCAGTGAAATTCCATCCCGGTACGGGCCAGCAATTTCTGTATGTCTAAGCTGCCACCACTTTTAGTCGCTTTCCTCCTCCTCATAGTCCTTTAGCAAATTGCGTCTTGGTTTCTTGCCTTTAGCCCAATCTTCCCACCCAGGTGCTGCTTTTAACTTCTCGACTTCAGATTTTTTCTTCTTCTTTTTCTTTTCTTGCACGTCTGAGGGTATTTCGTAAGGTGGTGTAGGAAGGATTCTTTTTTTCTTTGTTGGTGGAATGTAGGAGCCCACAGCTAGTTTTTGCTTCACAGACTTTGAGGGGGATGGGGATGGTGTAGCACGTTTCTTCTTCTTCTCAGGTTGAACTGACGCGGATTGTGTTGCAGATTTCTTTTTAACTGCTGTTGCTTTGACCATTTGTTTAAATAGATTTTCCAAGGGTGCATTCAAAAGGACATCATCCTCATCGTCGTCTGGCCCATCCCTAACAGTGACAGGTCCTTGTCTTATACGTCGTCCGAGTTTATCCACATCTTTCGCCATCGGCTTAATTTTTTTCACCGCTACGCCAGGAGGTAAGTATTTCTCCAGTAACTGTTTCTCAGCAGACAATCGAGCCGCTTTGTTCAATAGGGCGCTCTACGTTAACTTGCCGTCATCTTCTTCGGTCAACCTTTCGTACAAGGATTTCCAGTGATTGACTTGTTTCCTTAAACCCTCTCGCGTTTCACCACTCTCGACAAGGTTCAAACGTTTTACCTTCGGGTGTTTGGGTACATAGCCACCTGCAATTGACACACAAAAGTTCCGGACTTCGCTTTAAAGCCATAATTCCATGTACATGTCGTTGTAAGCTTTTTCCCACATTGTCTCTGATTCCTTCAACTCTTCGACACGTTGATTCAAGTCTTTCATCTGCTTCACCAAAAACGCATTGGTTTGCTTATACAGGTTCACCCTCTGCTCTTGCAGTGACATGCTTTGAAGACGTGACGTAATCCTTTCCAAAAACCGCTCCCTTGTTGGGTTAACAGTTGTTCTCTACGTCGTTTCACAAAGTGTTTGCGTTTAGCCAGTTCGCGTAACTTACTCTTATGGGGTCGTAGCTTCCGTATCACCTGATCGCTCACGGGAATGTTTCTCTTGAGTAAATTCAAGACCATTTCACTCATGGAATTAATTTGATCTGCATTGGCGTGCATCAACATGTCCTGTCGCTTGTACTTGTCCGCTTCGTTCAGGATCGAGGCGAGAATCCGTTTTTCTTGACGCAGCAGTCTCATCGTCACCTCCTCCTTCTGTAAAGGTCAACGTTGTCTTTTACACCTTTCGCTGCTTGACCCGCTAGTTTCAAAGCTAACGTTGCAAACGTAGGTGCAGGTCCAGACAAAAACATGGAAGCCCCTTCGGAAATTTTATCCTGCAAAGTTGGTCTGCGTCTTGCCAAAGCACCACCGCGTTGTCGCCTACGTCGTCGTCGTATTTTCAACGCTTCTAAGCCTTTCTTCGCCCCGTAACCTGCTGCTCCAGACAGAGCACCTGCTGCTGCAACCTTTCCCCCAGCAATCAAGGCCGGAATGAGTGCCGCTAAGGGAAAGAGTCCTCCTTTTTGTGGTTTTCGCCCTCGCCTCTTCGTCCGTCACCTCTTACGTCGCTTGGGCTGTTTGTTATCCAACACACCCTCCAAGGCGCTTCTTCTGAAACGGTTCCTGTCCATTAGTGTTATTAGCTTTGCGTTTCATATTTTAGAATTCTTAAACTCTGTTTTCTTAAACGATTTAAACTCTTTCAAGTGCAGTTCCTTACAAATCACTCGAAGAAACTTACGTACGTCACCATGTTGGATTTAATGAGAATGACTGCGCGTGTCCCATTTTTCTAGATACCATGCCCCATGACTCCCAAGTCACTAGGGATGCCTGGCGCTCTTTGGACAGAAAATTATTCTTTCTTTATTTTTCGTATCAATTACCGCAGATTTCCCCATAACTTTTTTTTAAAAAACACTTAAAAATATGACTTGAAACAATTTCAATTGTTGGAATAAAATTGTATTTGAATGTCGAATTATCTAAACGTTTCAGTATTTTAAAATTGAACATACTATGAACAAGTTATAAAAATAAGATTTTCGATTGGCTCGTTTACGTTAAAACTTCACTGCATATTTTATATACCTTCAAAAGTGATTAATTAATCGGTTATGTGCTGTCCTGTTGCACATTAAGGAAGTAGTACTAGTAGTAGTATAATATTTTTAATGCGACTAGCTATACTTATTTTTTGCTCTGAATTTTTTTGGACGTTCTGAGATTCTTCTTTTTCGTATATTTGTAAGATTGGAAGTTTATTGTAAACTGGAAAAAGTTAACAGAACTTGCTTATTCAAACTGAGTCAAGATAACGAATATTTTTGCTGTAGTTGAGCATAAATCTTACTGTAATTTTCATTATCGTTTTCTTTAAACGTTTTTATTTTGTCGTAGCCATCACAAATCGACTTTAAATTCAATCCTTAAAGCAATAGGATACTTAAATAACTGTTATTTACTTCTGTTGATGTCCATTTTTAAGCTCATTGCCCATAAAACACTTTCTATAGAAATCCAAGATGGCCGCCAAGATGGCCGCCATGAAGGGCACCAAAACGAGGCTAAGGTAATCTATTATGGGATGGGAACATTGAAATTCCTATTCAGTGCATCAGGAGGATTACGAAAATGTAAGTTAAAAAAATACATCATAGGGGTGCATGGGAACCCCACTTTCCGACTCGACTAAATAGTTCTGCGTTCATCGTTGGTCTTCTCGTCTGCTTCTCGGCTTCTTCTTCTTCTCGTAGTCTTTTTCCAGTTATGATCATGAAGTTAGACTGTGACGTCATACTTAATTGATAATTTATTCAGAGGTGCCCAGGAAATCGGTGAGCCGGGTCCAGGTTCCTCTGTCGAGGGCTGGGGTGCAGTTTTCCATTATGGGCATAGTAACCGCCACCTTGGATTCTTTGTTCGACGCCATCTTGGATCTATTGTTCGACGCCATCTTGGATCCTTTGTTCGACGCCATCTTGGATCTATTGTTCGACGCCATCTTGGATCCTTTGTTCGACGCCATCTTGAATATTTTCCTTTGTTTTACCTAATTAAAACGAATCATCGGCCATCTTGGATTTTGAAAACAATAGAATCTTTTGTTCTCTAAACAATAGCCTATTGTCTTTCTCGGCTTCTGATTGGCTACTACCCCAACCGACGTGGTACACTACTGATGTGAGCGAGGGGTCTGCATGTGGCATTTGACAACACCTGATTCCCACTTGTGGCTGTGGGGATTGAAAACACGCACAGGGTCTCCAGGGTGTACTGCAGGGAGAGGCTTGGATGTTTTGTCGTATTGCAACTGTTGATTTTCCAGCCTTGCTTGGAGTTTGGAATTGCTATCGCCATCTTCTGATAGGGAGAGGCTTGGTTTAGATATTGCTGGAACGTTGGCTTGATAAACTCTTGAGTTCAAGAGTTCTGCTGGCGACGGAATACTGTGATCAAGAGAAGTGCTTCGCAGGCATAGCATGGCGAGATGAGGATCTGCACATGATTCCTTGCACTTTTGTAGAATGTTCTTTACTGTTTGCACAGTTCTCTCGATAAAACCATTGGCCTGTGGAAAGTATGGGCTGGTGGTGGTGTGGACAAATCCATAGCTACTGCTAAACTCCTGGAATATGGCGGAAGTGAACTGAGTATCATTGCCAGTGACGAGTTTGCTTGGAATGCCATGCTCCTCAAATATGGATTTCAGGTGTGCAATTGTTGTATCTGATCGGATGTCGCTCAACTTCCTCACTATGGGGAATTTGCTTTCGTAATCAGATACCAGCAAATAGGGCGAATTGTTCCAAAAGAACAGGTCAGATCCAAGAGTGTGCCATGGTTTCTGAGGAACATCATGGGGCATGAAGGGCTCCTTCACATTCATGTTTTGGTTGTGTTGGCATGAAGCACAGCCTTTTACCATTTCTTCGATGTCTCGGTTTATGTTGGCCCAGAACACTGATCCCTTGGCGCGGAGTTTGCACTTTTCTGTGCCCTGGTGTGCATAGTGCAGCTGCTGCAATACAGCGGATTGTAGGCGGTTAGGGATGAGGATGCGTGTGCCTTTCAAGATGATGCCATCCGCAACGGTTAGTTCATCGCGATAGTTCCAATATTAATGTAGGTGCGCTGGGCATTCCGATCTTGTATAAGGCCAGCCTTGCGTGATAACTGCACGGAATGAGAGGAGAACTTCATCTTTAGTTGTTTCCTTTTTAATTTCATTGAACCTTGTTGGGGTGGCATTCAGGTGGAGGTGCAGTTCATGGATTGATACGTCAAGACCGTCAATTGTGTCGCCTGGGAGTGGACTGATTCGAGACAGCGCGTCAGCCAGTGGAACGTTCTTTCCTGGAACGTACTTTCTTTCCACATCATACTTTTGAATCCTAAGCATCATTCTTGCGATGCGTGGCGGAGAGGACGAGAGATGTTTCTTAAAAATCGCCTCTAACGGCTTGTGGTCTGTCTCCACAGTGACGTGTCGCCCATATGCATAGTAGTGAAACTTCTCAAGGCCATGTACAATAGCAAGCATTTCTCTTTCAATGTTTGAATACCGGGTTTCAGTTTCAGTGAGAAGCTTGCTTCTGTATTCAATAGGGCCTTTGTCCTGAAAGAGAGTCGCACCAAGACCACGCGTGGATGCATCAACTTGGATGGTGACTGGTTTTGTACTGTCGAAATACTGGAGTGAGCTGGTGGAAGTGACTGCCTCCTTGGCCTTGTCGACGGCTGACTGGTGTTCTGGGCCCCACTGGAATTCGCTACTCTTCTTTGTCAGATCCCAGAGGTTAGCTGATAGGGAAGCTAGGTTGAGTACAAACGACTGAGAAACTGTACCATGCCGAGAAAGGTTTGTAAGTCAGCAAGGCTCGCTGAAGGATCCATGTTAAGGATCGCTTCCGTCTTCTGTGGGTCTGGTCTGAGGCCGCTGTCGCTGATGATATTTCCAGTACACCTTATCTTGCACTTACTGGGTTGAAGCGGAGGCCAGTTTTGCGTACTCGTTCCATGACAGGTTAGCGTCATGGTCACTCTGGTCACGCCCATAGATAACTATGTCGTCGGCAATACCTGTGACACCAGGGAGATCACCGAATGCCTCGTCAACCTTCTTCTCAAAGATGTCCTGGGCACAGATGAGGCCGAATGGGAGCCTCAAGAATCTGTACCGCCCATGAGGTGAGTTGAAGGTGGTGTACAAGGAGCTCTCGTGGTCGAGTTGGATGTTCCAGTAACCGCTACGGGCGTCAACAATATTTGGCATCACTTAACCTTGGTAAGACCTCATCGAGTGTTGGGGTGCGATGGTGTGGTCGCTTGATGGCGCGGTTGAGGTCCTTAGGGTCAAGACACAGCCGAAGTGTGCCATTGCTCTTTGTAACGCAGACCAATGAATTAACCCAGTCAGTTGGTTCGTCCACTCTGATAATGATGCCTTGCTGGTTAAGGGCATCAAGTTCCTTTTTAAGTGGTTCACGTAGCGCTTCAGGTACTCGTCGTGGGGGTTGGATGACTGGTGGGACCGTAGGATCCAAAATAATGTGAAACTCCCCTTCAAAACAGCCAACGCCCTTAAAGCAGTCTTCATACTGGATGAGTAGCTCCTTCTTTGCATCTGCATCGCCAGAGGGTTTCTGTGTGGGGTTTGTTGCCCCTGGCGAGGTGGCAGTGGTGAGGCTGTAGTTGAGGGTGACGAGTTTCATATTTCTACAGGTAGGGAGACCCAGGATCGTTGGCCCAGTTGTGTTCACCACGTGGAAAGGGTACGGCTTGGAGTGTCCATTGTGTGATAAGTTAAGTTCGCAAGTTCCATGGTGCTGTATAGTGTGCCCACCGAAAGCGGTAATTGTTGTGTTAGAAGGGCACAAACCGAGAGGTGCGCCATCTGGGCTGTACGCTGACTGTGGATGCAGCTGTTTATATGTGTTGACAGGAATGACATTTCCCTCGGCTCCTGTGTTGATTTTGCACAGTAGGGGCATAGTGCTCTGACCTACGTCCACTTCTATCTGTAACAAGGCTTGAGTGTCCCTTTTGGCAACACTGTCTATTTTCAAGGAGTGGAAATACAATTGCGGGGTATCCAGCGTGTGTGGAACATCGATACCCTGTACTGTTGGACAGTTGGTGTCGGGTTCTGTGGCATCTATGGCATGTACACCTTGTTGTGGTCTGTGTTGTTTATCCCTGGATGGCTCGTGACTGGTTTTGGCCCTTGGGCGGGAACGACAAACGGATCTCCAATGGACCAGCTTGCCACAAGCATCACATTTTGTTCCATATGCTGGGCACGATCTACGGGGTGGATCGTGGAAGGTGCCACAGTTTCTACACCTTTCGCCTTGGGTACCCTGTGCTGGTGGTGTGTTCATGTGTTGTGTGTTTCGGCCATGTTGTTGTCTCAGAGCATCGACTGTGGTGATTTGGCTACCTCTGATGTCCTGTAATTGATTACTCGTGGCTTCCTGGGTTCTTGCGATGCTCACTGCTTTGTTAAGTGTCAGAGTGGCATCATACTCGAGGAGTTTTGACTGAACGCGCGGATTGTTCGATCCGAAGATAAGAGCGTCGATAATATGTTCATCGGGGTTTGTGAACTTGCACTCGTTTACTAAAATCCGTACTTTCTTTAGGAATGAATCGACTGATTCACCAGCTTCCTGCTTCAGGGTGCGGAGTTTGTAGCGTGCAAGCCTGAAGTTGCTTCTCGGAGTCACGAAGTCCTCGAATTTTTCCCAGTATGTACTGAGCTTTTTCTTTTCATCGGTTGTCAGCGACCACGTGGAAACCAGTTCGATTCCTTCTTCGCCTGACCATATTAAGAGGTAGCGGACTTGCTCTTCCTCGCTTTTATCCTTTAGCGGACCAGCGCAATAAAGCTGACAGAGGCTTTTGAATTTCTTAAGGGCTTGCGGCGAGTCGGTTGAAGACCAGTCCATTCGGGGAATCGGTAGTCCGGCGAGCGCTGCCATGATATCTGCTTGCGACGTAGCGTTTCGAGGCGAACGAGTGGAATGAAGAACAAGGACGAACGGTGGGTAAACGTTGAACGAAGACAAGGAACCGAATTGGTTTCTGGATTCGTTATCCCACTTCTGACACCATGTTGTAGTTCTGATAAGCAACGTAACAGGCATTTTTTATTTCCAACCAAGCATGCCGAAAAACGTGCATCATGCATGCGCCAGTACATTTGTGTTGCGTAAGAAACTATGACACTCTATTTATGTACTTTATCTTCCGTCTTGTTGTGTTTTATTCTCGTCCCAAAATGCCGCGATTAGATTGGTCAGCACCAAGGAATAGAGACCTCTGGCCGCAACCAAATTGCGAGCATGTGTAGAGAACCTGTTTTGCAGCTTTCAGCCAATCAGATTTGTCAGATTTGATTTTGTGCATGCTTAGAGTGACGGGAAGTCCGTGAATCTCGGACTTCCGGTGTTCGACCTTCCCAGAGGTCGCGACTCTTGGTGCTGACCAAAAGGATCACGGCCTCTGGAAACAAGAATGGTTTAGTATAGCAACGCAAACTACTCTTCTGCGCATGTGCATGCACTGGGAGCAAATCGCTTTATTCTTGAAAGGATAGTACCACAAGGAGGGTACGATGTTTTCTGAAACATGGGCAGTCAGTCGGCACTCTTAATCCTCACGGTATCAACGAACGCTTTTCATTCAACTAAATTATTCTGTTGTTTTTCACGTTACCAGGCACCAACCAATTGAATAGCATAGCTCCATCTTTCTGTGTATAAACCACACACAACCCACAATTCCTCGATTCTCTCCAACAAAGGGCTAATGCTCGAAATGACAGCTCTCAAATCTCTTTACGGTGGCAAATTCACATTATCAACACAGTTGATAAAACCAAATTATCGAGCTTTAAAAAGCCTGCCATGTTAGAACTATAACTCATAGGAAAAGAGGGCGAGAAGCCTAGTTGTTTTAGTAGAAACTCTAAAGGATTGCATTCCAAAAAGCTATCATTCTATGTACTTGAAAGCTAAACCTAACAAAAAATCTTGACTTCAATGAGTAGTGCATCCGGGATAGTTTTCTGAATATTGATAGTAACACATTGAAAAAGCATCATTCGACACTTGTACCATCACTGATATACAACTCCATTTAAAATATAATCATGCAAATTACTATATCTTGCTAACCCAAGGTCTACTGTTGGCTTGCTGTGAATCATAAAGGCTCGTCATTTAGAATCTGCATCTCTTCCTGCAAATAATGTAATCTATTGGCATGTTTGTTATACTGTGAATATTAATAGTAACAAAACTGAAATAAAATTAACTCAAATACTGCACATGGATGCTGGTAGTGGTATGACGTCTCTATGAGCCAAGATGTGAAATCAACGTGGTTTTGGAGTAAGCTATTTGTAGTTAAACCCCATCATTACCCTCTTGAGATGGCCAACATAATTTATAGCAAAGAACAAGATCTGGTAAAATTGTCAAAATTAAGTGATACTGAAATGTGGCTAAAATTATCCTTGTAAAGGAGGGGGACAGGTTATTATAGAGAGGCTCGTCTCAAAAAAGAAACATGGCAGCCTAACAACTTGTTTTTTCTTCGTCATCAAAATTTGTGCTTATTGTTGTAATTAACAATTAGACTAAGAGCCCAAGTTTTCTGATTGTTTCAGTAGAAACTCTAAAGGATTGCATTCCAAAAGCTATGATTGTATGTATTTGTAAGCCAAAACTAAAAAAATCTTCCCTTCAAAGAGTAGTGCGTCCAGGATAGTTTTCTATCAGCAAATAGAAAACAGTCAGAAGAATTAGCTAGGAACCAATCAGATTTAAGGATTTCCAATAGAACACAGCTGAGTTTCTTCTGCGGAATAATAGTTCACATCCTGATTCTTGGATTTGCCCAGTCAAAATACAAGAAATTGAGAAATCCTTTGCCAGAGCCCCTTGATTCAGGGCTTCAAATAAAGGCTAGTCAACAGGCAATGTCCGGTCAGAAATGGGAATTACCTGGACAAATTCTTTGTTTTCCGGACATGTTGTCCAGTCAATCATTTTAAACTATTTGATAACATAATCCGTGTTACCAAATTCTCAGACATCCTAAGGTACCGCTCAAAAGTGCTAAAAGTTAACAGTCTCAACTCAATCCTCGAATCTGAATTCTCCCAAAAGTAGTCACTCGAACTTAAAGAAGTGTTTTGAGAAAAAATAGTTTTGTAAATACCGAAACTCAAAAAGGACTTTGAGAAAATGAAGAAACAACAATAGCGACTCACATGCAATGTACAGGTCCTCACAGCAACCCTTACCTTGCTCAACAACTCTTGTAAGTGTGGGGTTATTTTAGTCTTCAGTCGTGAAGACTCAAAACTTTCTTTGATGGATGCATATTATAATGTCATTAAAAATGGTAAATTTGGATTTCTTAAATAGTTTTTATTGCTTTTGCTGAAAAAATTACACTTTGTTAAACATGAGGGGGGATGCCCAGGAATATATTTTTCCAAAAGGTCTTGCACAATCATCCTATGTTTTGTTTGCATTCTGCTTTTCCTGAGAAGAAGGGTGCAAAAATTCATTGAATCCTGTTACATGCAAAGCACTTGAAGGAAAACATATTTCGGTTCTGGTGAGCCAGAATTGAATTCGTAAACTGGTCTTATTGAATTGAATACACTCAATTGAATGTCTTTTCGCTGTCGCACTATGGACTTACCTGTCGCACTTTCACGTACCTGTAATTCAGGGGAAATACTAACAGATCAAACTAAAACACGCTTTCCATCACAAAGAATAGACAGTTTATCGTCTTTCCTGCAACATTTAATATATTTTTCAAATATGTTGCCGCTGCGTAGTACTATTACGGAATATGTTGACTAGTGGCGTAAACAATAATAACTTCAAAATTGAGCGCAAGTTGAACAGTACATGGAACTTGATAACAACAATCCGAAAAATATTTTAACCAGCAGCCGATGACAAAAACAACAATTAAAAGATCGAAAATATGAAGTCAAATCGTTCCGGTAGCAATGGTAAACCACCTAAAATTAAATTAAAAGGAATTTCAACTACAATGTAATTCAGGGTAAATGAATCCGAACGAAAACCGAACTGAATTTATTCACACCAGATTGCTTACACAAAAGTGCAGCATGTCTGGGACTTAGTCACGCACACGTTTTTTAGACATAAATACCGTCGATGAAAAGTTAGAATTTAGCAAGAATTTTATTACCAAAATTTTAAGACTTGAATATAAAACTCTGACATTGTTCGGACAATATTTTCACGAATTAGCCCCCACCAAAAACATGCAAGTTTGGGGGAACGATGTAATTTAATTAATCGACCTGTCAGATTTTCTGCTGTAGACAACGGGACGCCAAAATAGTAGGATAAAGACTGCAAATATTTTACTTGGTAACCGGTTATTTTGCCTAGAAGTCGATTCACCTACAAGATGATTTTCCACCATCGAGGTCGATTTGCCTAGACACTATCCGAGTCGATTCGCCTACACCGAATACTTGTTGAGAAAACACGCTATTAAACTTGAAACTTTACTCAATGATGCATGTGTGTGTCTTTTTTCGCAGAAGTAACCTACGATCATGCCCTCCCTCATTACTTATCATCTCTTTTTACTTTTTCATCTTAAAATAAAAAAATAACCTAAAAATTAGAACAGCAAGAGTACACAGTGATACACAGTTCAACATCTTTCAACTTTTGTGGATTAACAAATGTTTTATAGCCAGTCCGCAGTCCAGTCCATGTGTTATACTGACCGGTTCACCGTGAAACAGTTGTTGCATGATTTTCCTTTCTCCCTCAAAACGAGTCACTGGTGTCATGTTTTGAACATTAATTTTCTAGTCAGTCATAGGCTAAATATGTTTCAAATTTCTCCAAAAGGCATTTGCAAAATAAAGACATGCCAGGTTTTTCACTAGCATCGCATTTCCTGTATCAACATTTTAGCTCGGGCATGCGCAGAAATCAAAATTTCGAGTTTTTGGACGAGAAAGTGACCCACCTCTTTAAGCTTTTTGATTTCTTTATTTTTATTTTTCGCTTTTCCTTTCTCCTTTCCTCGTATCTTTTTTATGCTTTTGTTGGCCTTTTACTGGGCTTGCTTTCGGGTAAACAATTGCCACGAAAGCATCAATGAGACGGAAAATACTTAACATAGAGTAGCCATCTGGGTATCACTGGAAAGCTCTTTCCCTCCTGCAGAACTGGGGTAAATGGGATTCCTATTTTGGTCAAAGCTGATGACATCAGAAGGGGAACAAAGGTCAAGGTCTGCCATGGCCGGTTACGCCCGGTTTAGGAGTCAATGGGTTAAGCAGCTTTATCAATACTTAAGCTTATTTTTCTCTTTAATCAGATATAAGAATATTTCCAGGGGGTGTGCAAAAAGTTTCGAAATTCCAAAGGGTAGGGGGGTATATTTTGGCGGCTAATTTTGGAAAATCCAGGAGGAGGGGGTCATAGGAGAAATCCCTTCCGTGGGGGGTATGGATATTTTCTGGAACCACATAATAACTCCAACATTAATACTAACATCAATACAACTTTAATACAGATACATGCACACATACATATAAACAAGAGAAAGAAAAAACTTTTAACGATAAAAAACTGCGATAAAATTTAAAAAGTCGCTTTTTCTACGTAAAGAAAAAACTACAGCAGAAAAAAACTTCTAGGTTTCTATGCTGCTATAAAAATTAAGCTTTAAAAGAGTGGCTTTTCTTTAATTCACCTTTTCGGCATTGGATTTCACATGTAGTATCAGTGAGACTTATAATGTAAAAAGCCCAGAAAGTTCGGACAGCCGTCGAACACACCTGTGCAATTATAGGGTGGACAAACAGAATTTTCACGACAGAAAGATGTGCTTATGGTACTTAAAAAACAATCCCAAAAGGCGATTCAGTCACGATCTTCCATTTTCCTGGCATAGTTACACAAAACGAATGAAGGCAAAAGTGGAAATCGATAGATAAAGGCGTGACTCGATCATTCCTGTGTACCAAGGATAGCTACATCTTTTTGATAGAAATGGTCCAACAAAAGAGCACACTGATTCTATATTTGCTGTAGCTAGTAAAGAAAGGGTAGGTTCATCCATTTCTACTTTTAAACTCTGTTTGCCATTTGAATTTACTGAAAATATTCAAACAGTGCACGAGTAGTATTAAAACGAAAGGCATCTTGTGAACTGGAGGGGGACGGAGAGAAGCAACAAAATTATCCTTGAATGATCAGTCGCTACACTGTTAATAAAAAGAAGAACATGCAGCCGCCATTTCCCTTTTTTATCTGGCATTAGAGCCCAATGAGGAAAGCATACATTCCATGAATTAAAACTAGGTCGAAAAGCCAAGGGAATGGACGAGTTTCCTGAACCAATCAAATCTCAAAGCCACGACTCCGGACAGACTAATGAAAAATGCACTAGTAAGAGAATGCAATGTGCAAGTTAGTGAATCGTTATTAGAAACTGGATCTATTTTCCTAGCTGCTTGCACTTTTTAATTTTATAACAGGAACACGACCTAAATTGTTCTCTAAATGCATTTATGTTGTAAACAACAGTTAACTTATCGAGTGAGCAATCTGCATTATTTTGAAGCATTTGGAAGCAATATTTTTGTTAAAAAGTGACCAAAATCTACCAGTGCAAATACCTTAAGTAATTTTTTAGATGAAGTGACAAAATGATGAATGTAATTATGATGTCAGCTATATATTTTGATGAATTATTACTCATGGTCACTTGTGGTCACTGTGTGTACTTTTAGACAATCCAATTTGTCTCTGACATGTGACAAGGGGACATGTCGCAGGACAAAATTGCTGTGTTGAATGTGGCAACGCGGCCATTTATGCAATAATTAACTCTGTACTTTTTATGCCTTGTAAACAGAGCTGGAACTGCTTCTTGTCCAAAAAGAAATCGTAAATATGAATTTTAGGATGATGACATATTCACATTTAGAAAATACTAGCAAGCAACTGAAATATCTTTATCACCAAAACAGAGGAAGGAATCAGTCATTTCGAAAACAAGTGCAGGTAGCTTCACCAACATATCATGCACATTCACTTCACCGTAGTGCAATGTCTAAACTATTATCAAGGGTTTCGTTCCAGGTATTTTCATTTCATTTTGCATCCGGTCATTCACACACAAAATAATTATTTTGTAGATTTAGTTGACACTAATTATGCTAACTTATGTAATACATTCAACTGAGAAAAAGATTCCTGTCACATATAATAACAATTCTTTGTCCTTCCCCATCCCCTCCCCCTCCCCTGTCAACTGTAATAACCCGATCTCTGACCTTGACTTTTGATCAGAGAGCATGTGATATGACCACACATTGAACAAACCAAGGTATGAATAAATCTGAATCAGTCTCTATTTGTACACTCGCACAAATGACAAGTGACAAATGAAGAGAATATGTTAATTTTACACTCTCAGCCAAGAAAAGACAAATTGACAGGAAGTGTATAATGTATCTAAATATAATGATTAACCCTAGACGTGCCACACCTTTGAGGGAGCATATTTTGCCTCTGCTGTGCAAGGTTCCCAAATTGTCAGTCCACATAATAAACATTTAAGAATAAAAACCAACGATAAAAATTTCGAATGACGTTTCGATGACTCGCTCATCATTATCAAATTCTAAAAAGTTGGATTGTTAAAAGTTCTTTATATATAAGAATGTGTGTGAAGTCTCGTTGCACGTGATTAAAAACTACAAAGTGGAATGTAGTGAGTGTTAATTAGGTACTAAATAGTTTCGCTTTTATTGAGTCCGATTGAGTGTTC
>OX393573.1:7390975-7429975 GCA_947652115.1 Blastomussa wellsi
CCACTTTGTAGTTTTTAATCACGTGCAACGAGACTTCACACACATTCTTATATATAAAGAACTTTTAACAATCCAACTTTTTAGAATTTGATAATGATGAGCGAGTCATCGAAACGTCATTCGAAATTTTTATCGTTGGTTTTTATTCTTAAATGTTTATCGAAAGCGTCTGTTATTAACATAATAAACAAAAGTGAAATAAATTGACCACTGCTACCTTCCTGTTTTAGTCTCAGCTATTGCAACAACTTATTCTTTCTAAAACAACAATGTCAGCTAATTGAGTTTTGGAACTAAAAAACGGACAACTGCTAACTGATAATTATATGTTGCTATAATATTAATTGTCAAATCAAATATTTTTTGTAGTATTTTTACTGTCTTGAAACACCTTTCCAGTTAACCAATTGAAGGAAATGGCATTTTCCCCGGACAGCATAAAAGCGTCATGAACAGCCAAAAACGTCTTACGTTCAATTTTTTAGCCAGGAAGAAAATAAAAAATATAAGCTTAAAAGACCTGAAAGCAGTAGGCTTATAATACAGCCAACCTGAAGCTTTAAAATCGAAGAAGACCAATCAAACAAAAATTGAGGCTACGTTTTCCAATCGACACGGTTTGAACCGCATCGAAAATGACACGGTTTCGAAGTGTTTACACGGAGCTATCTCACCGTTTCCCCAGTGTTCTTTTGGATAGCCAAGCGCTGCCTTCCGAGCGAATTTCACCATGTTTACTGTTTGAGAGCCGGCCAATTTCACGCTAATAGGCAATCGTTTTCAACTCGATGCGTTTTCCCAATTTCAGCCGTTTACGCGAGAAATGCAACCGTATCGTTTTGAAAACGCTCCACCTTAGACAGCGTTTCCGAAACTACCCGGTTTCAATTCGGCGCCGTGTAAACAAAAGGCGTAAACGCATCGAAAGCGATGCGGTTACAAATGAAACCGTGTTCGTGTAAACGCAGCCTTTCGAGAATGTCTTGTATGCAAGCGTCTCTCTCTCTCTTCGACATTTTGCAAGCCTAAAAGCGAGTATAAAACCACTAAGTCAAATAAACTGAATATGAAAGGATAAAAGCACTTAACAAACAGGTAAAGAAGGGAAATAAATGACAGCTCACTCACAAACAGAGATGGACAACAGCCGATAATAACTGCTCGCCAACACAATATTCATCCAGTGCGGCACTGTGTAATCTGATAACAGGCGCCAGAAAATGCGCGAAATGTAATTTTGCCGCGTAGATTATGTATAAATCTTTTTTTCTCATTTTATACTGTGTCGACTAACTTTGAACTGCTTATAAAACCATATTTTTAATAGCGCCTCAACAAAGAAAATGTTTTAATATAGTTTGTTGTTCTCGTAATTTATGTCATTCTACGAATGCCAACAGCGCAGCACTTTTTGAAAGAATCCTCAAGAAACGATCTAGGGATACTGAAAATAAAACTAAACGCGAAGGCAGTTTTAAAGCTTACCTACCAAATAAATTTCTTTGGCAATTTGTGAATAATTTGCTAGCTCTTTATTACTTTGTGTGTTGCCGAAGCACCCGAAAGGCAATGAAATAATTTTTACACTGGTTTACAATATTGCATCATACCTTGCTTCGTGTTCGATTCATGTTATCAGTTGCGGTTGAGTACAGCTTTGCCAATTTTCCGTCAGGTACTGTAAAACGTCAAGCTTATTCATCATCACTTCGGTCGCAAACATGAAGAAAATTCAGCAGTCAAGCTTAATGTTCACTCACAGAAGGGAGTTTTCAACGAATCGAATGTGCAAGTGTAAAATTAGCATAAAATACCGGCAGCACGGACGGAGAAAATATCGGAATGTTTCGATGCCAGATAATGAAACAATAACTAGTAATTCAGCATCTGTGGCATTCAGTTGTTTAATTTGGCATTATTATTATTATTATTATTTTCGGTTTTATTGTTTTCTTTGTGTGTCCTTCATTGATGATCCCAAAAGAACTGCATTTGCACTGACTAAGCTGCCCTGCTGTCCTATTTCGAAAAAATCTCTTTTTTATCAGAGATATTCGAGGTCTTAAAATGTGCAAATTAGCAAACTGATGGCGCAATAGACTGAGTGTAAAGGTATCTCAGTCAACTTTCAAACAAGCCTGATTTTGAAACATATGACTCCACTCAAAAGACCACTGCAACAAACCGATCAGAAGTGCAGGATCACTTGTAGACCTGGATCAGTAAATCAGGGACGGCGGAGCCGGGGGGCTGAAGCCCCCACACTTTTTACGACAATGACAATTTTTTTAGTTTTAGTACAAGGTTCGTATTTACAAAACTTCCAAAATATTGCTGTAACACAAAAAGTACCTGTCATTTTACACTTATCCAGGTTGTCTTTTTTTAAGAAATAGCTCATGGAGGACGTTGAAAATACCATTTCCGAGCCTCTAGATTTCAAAATTTTATGGGGGAGGATGCCCCCAGAGCCCCTAGAAACTCGCGCCACCGGCGCTCATTTTCAAGCCCCCCAAAGCTAGAAATGCAATAGTCGCACGAAATGCAATAGTCGCACGAATTTCATGAAACGAGTCGATATTCAGGTAATTCGTTGTCGACACAGTCGTGTTATATAGCTGCAATAAGAAAGATAGATACTTTCATTCTTCGAATGAACCACTTCGAAAATATTTGGTTTCCATAAGTATTTGGCGTGATGCTATGGCGAGAGCAGTCGCTTTTTTACACCGAGTGCTGGAAGTAGAGACATCATGCCAACACCGCCCAATAAGGCCAAGTTTATACGAAAATAAAATGGCCGTCCCTTGAATCCGAAACAAATATTGATACAAAATTAAACGATACATACAAGCGGCAATTTCATTCGTTCCTAATTCTGATTGGTGTGAAGTACATCGCTCGTCCACCCATCCATCCACTGAATAGCGACATACGTCGGTACGCCGACTAAGAGTTATTTTTTTTGAAAAAAAAAAAATAACTCAATAATTGATGAAAAATTATTTTAACATCTTAAAATTCATGTGGAGGAAGTATGACACAAAACTCGAGTATTGTTTTCGAAAAATGTTGTAAAATGCAACTTTGAAGATCTGAGAAGGTTTCAATAACGACCAATTTATAATGATTACAAAACTAGCGAATACTTTTTAACAGTTAACACGATCAACAATCGGCTTGGCAATCTGACTTAGAAAGCATTGGCTAGGCTTCTTACAGATGTTTGGGTTCGTGGCTTGTTTAGTCAAAGAGCATCAAGTGTATCACAAGAATGATAAAGTTTGATAAGAAACCATACGATTTCCGCATTTTTGCTCGAACGATTTCAGAAATGGAACAAAAATCTCAATAAATCAGCAAAATTTTTTGCTGGGTGCAATTTTTTTTAAGAAGTTGGGTCCAGTAAAATGCCAATAACATTCCAGATATTTGTCATCAGTTCAATCGAATTTAATCATGATATTACTGAATGACAGGAAAAGGTGTTTCCAGAGTTTCATTTCGATTCATTGCCATCGCGCCAAAGCTCAAAAAGATATGACACAAAGTTTGGCACTGACGACGAGTTCGCTCGTAATAACTACATAGCAACCTTTATAATGGAAAATACAATCTTGTTATAACTGTTAAGGTTAGAGTGCACGTTCAATGGGTCATTTTTTGCCAAAAAGAATTTTCGGCAACATTAAGAACCTCATTTTAGTCTAATTTTATTTTAAAATATCCTGTGCGAGTTATTGACAACAAGAAGATGAAAATCATCTGAAGCAGCGCTATTAAAATTTAACTCAACATTTAATTCAACTGCAGCTTTGATATTAACTGGCATTATTGTTTCCCGTTTTTGCGTTATATTGAAGCGTGACATCCGACATACGTTACTTGGACGTGAATCATTGCGGGCGCAAGAGAGGCCCGCAACACTAATCTTGACAGTGACCAGCGGATTGCGTATCACACGTGCGCATCACGTTTATAACACGGCAGTTCAAACCGAATTCTCGTCCCCAGAGGCCGCGATCCTTTTGGTCAGCACCAAGGAATCGAGACCTCTGGCCACCCCCAGCTTGTGAGCATGCGCAGAGTACTCGTTCTGTAGTTTTCAGCCAATCAGAATTGTCAGATTCGACAATGAGTCAGTGATTCGCGGACTTCCGGTTTTGGAGACGGCCAGAGGTCGTGATTCTTGGTGCTGACCAAAAGGATCGCGGCCTCTGGGGACGAGAATGTTCAAACCGGAAGTTGAAATTTTCTTCTTCCACCAAGAACGATCAGAATGCAAAAAATGTGTCAATCACAACAGTTTCACACGTGAGCGCCACGTTTAAAACCTGATGGACAGCATTGAAAAAAAAAAGTGGCTAAATAAACAACAAAGATGCGTATCAAGAACATGTGTACCAGGGACGCGATCCATTGGACCAAAAATTCCGGTTTGAATTTCCGAAATTTCCGCGTGCAGAAAGGAACGGTATTTTCCACTTGACCGAACCTGTCACGTCAAAATGGTAGGTAAATAATTTACCTCGATAGGTAAATAAGGGGCGCGATCCATTGGGACGGTCAGTTTCGAAACGTTCGTTTCGAAAGATTTTGGACTACCTCTCGAGGTTGTCCGTTTTTCCGGAAATTTGGAAATTCCGGAAATTTTTTGTTCCATTTGGCAATTCCACTCAGTTTCGTTTCTCAAAGCTGCTGGATGGAGCTCTCGTCAAGACCCTGAAGTTACAAATGATGATGACGGGTATTCCTCCAATTTATGGGAGAGAGGTTCCTTCGTTTCTTCTGTCCATATTTCGAACGAGTGAGCTCAAAATAATTATAAATAAAGGTAAGTTTACTTCTCCGTTTGAAGCAGCTCGCTGGTTTTACTCTGCCCTCGTTGTTCTGCAGGGTATTTATTGTTAACTTGTAAAATCGCAATACAAACCCTTCATTTTGACGTGACCGGTTAGGTCAAGTGGAAAATACCGGGCGCTTTCCATTCGACCAAAAGTTCCGGTTTGAGATTCCAGCTATTCCGTGTGGCGAATGGAACAGTATTTTCCGGTTGGTCGCTACCAACCGGTTCCAGGCCATTGCGTTCCAAGTTCCCCCGCCAAAATACAAAATGAATCAAAGCAAAACAAATGTCGGACCGTTGCCTCTGTTACTTGTTTTCGAGTTGTTAGAAGTCAAAACAAACGACGTTTTTAGCGAAGAAGATTATATTACTTTGTTCACTGTAGCTAGCTGCTGCATGCGAAGCTTATAAACATTTCTGTGCTACTTACCACTCATAACTGTGGCTATTCCTGCTACATTACGTGTGTAATGATACGGAAGTAAAACCAAAAAGCTTTCCAAGGCAAATAAGCAAGCCGCTCACCGATATAGAGAAGCCATCAACGAAGCCATCTTGATTTTTGACTGGAATTCTCGCTCGGGGAAACTGGCCCGAGCAGGAATGGTCGAATGGAACGAAATTTTACGGTTATTTCGATTTTCCGGAATTTTAGGCCAACCTCGCGAGGTACACCCAAAATTTCGGAATGAAATTCCGGAAAATGTCTGTTCCATTCACTCCCCCACCCGGAATTTCCGGAATTTTTGGTCGAGTGGAAAGCGCCCACTGTTCCTTTCGGCACGTGGAAATTTGGGAAATTCAAACCCGAATTTTGGGCCCAATGGATCGCGCCCAAGGCCTACTTTAATTTGATGATAATTAGATTCGGTTATATGCGGTAGATCATGAGCGAATCGGGTGCCCAGAGCCGTTTGTTCCTCGTGCATAGGCCCAGTCGGCTAAGAGGGACAAGCGGCTCTGGGGTCGAGAATGGGTTGCCTCTTGCAATGACGTCATGATTGTTTTGAACTTCCTTGTTGAGTGTGTCCATTCGCATTTTGTTTGTATAAATGATGGCGTATCGAGCTCGTTCTCTTCGAGGTTTAGCCGTCGCGCAGATGGTATTTGGGGCTTTGATGATCGTGTTTGGAGTTGCTTGTGTTTTTGCTGTAAATCACTGGAGTTCGTACGTTGGTTTTGGAATCTGGGTCGGCATTTGGGTAAGCATTGTCACAGACCACTCGACCAGATTGATCGCTGCGCATCATCCCTGATTTTTATTAGTTATATTACGTTTGTTGATTTATGTTATTCCTGGGTTAGCGATGTTACTATCATTATTCGGCATCAACAATATCTTTATAAGCCCACACTCGAGTCTGGCCCAGTTCGTGATGTTCAAGCAGCTGAAGCCCCGATCAAACGGTCATGATAGTTGATGATAGTTCCTGCTATCATGTGCGTTTGAACACGAACTACCAAGCACTATCATCGGCTATCATCAACTATCACTCACTTGTTCAAAATCTTCATGATAATCGCTGATAGTTTTTCCCGTTTGGCCACGCGCATAATAGTTGATGACAGTTGGGGAGATAAAACTACATCAACTATCGGGGAGAGGACAAAACATAGACACCCCCCTCCCCCTCAATGAGCCAGGTCCATGACCCCTTTATCAATTATGGACCAAGTCCATGGACCCCCTCTATGGACCAGGCCCATGGACCTCCTATTTTTCTACTGACAAAATAAGTAGCAGTAATGAGAAAAATTATTAGCTGCGCGGCTGTACGGCTCGCGCGGGTCTTGCTTTACCCTTGGTGCATTCCTGGCATTCCTGTTTTGTTGAGCCAAACATCCACTCGGCCAAATCGTGATCTGGACTTTGAATCACGCAACCTGTGATGTTTATTCGCCAAAAGCTGTTGAAACATTAATGTACGGAAAATGTTGTGGACATTGTTTTCTCTATTCGTGTATAAAATATATTTTCTTTTGGTTTTATCAAAGCGTTGGATTTGAAGGGAATATTAAATACACTAAAAAAGGTATTACGTTAGCGAGCTGTGTAGCCGGCCAGTCCGAAACATGTTTAGACATGCAACGTTGATAAATGAAGAGCACCATGTCATTCACAGAATTTGTTTACCTTGCAAAAACATAATTCCCACACGTCTTAAAGTGCCTATGAAATGAAAAAACGCGCTATTGAAAAGTAAGGTTATTTGGAAGGCTTTTAAAAATGAAAAAGAATGGCATTTTCCTTTTTGTGATATCTCCTCCCGTTCCAGAGATATTCAAGATTTTCAAATTATGCAAATTAGGTACTGATGACGTCATAAGGTGTGATTGTATGGGTGCAAAAACACAAAATATAGCATATCTCGTTAGCTGTCATTTATTTTGAATTTTAAGTTCTCGTTTAAGACTAGTTTGCTATCTGTTAAGTGTTAAATACACAGTTTAATGTGTCAAGCGGTATGCCACAAAGACCAAAGAGACAAATTATATTTGATGACTTCTTGTCTTAGAGGATTGCAATGTTTGACCTTATTCACGGCCGAGTATCGTGTCATGTATCTGAATGTCACACCTCAACATAATGCAATTTTTGCTGAATCACAATACCATGAACGGGGAATGATGTTGAAAGGCCTGTCTGCTTTCCAGTTGCTTTTTCGAGTAAAATAACAGTCATTTATAATATCTACTTCTCATATTTGCTGAATTTTTCCCTCTTCGACTTTCGAGTGAACAGACTTTCGTTTTTCGGCCATTAAGCAAGAGTTTGTGTTTATTTATACAGTAAAATAGATATTTGCAAGTCTCAGCAGGAATTTGACATGATGCAACTTATACTATAGCTCTAATGTCTAGTCCGACTCCTGAAAATGATTGAATGTTGACTGATGACCAGCTAAATGAATAATGATGAACGTTTCTGATTTCGGATATGCTTTCAAAAGTCTGCATTTGACAAGACAAATACTCGCGTGCCTGTCGCGTGAACTCCTAACCTGTTCCAGGTCTTCGAAGCCTGGCTAGTGAACCCCATGAAGCCAGAGACAATGAGCTATAATAAAATCAACATTTGAGTTTTTAATTGTGGTCGCCGTTTCAACATTAAAATGCCTGCTTTGGAATGGATATCATGCTGCAGTTCTTATCCCGCCAGGAAATCGCGAACTCTTTAGTGAGCGAAAAGCAAAACAGTCCTCGAAAAGTGTAGTTTAAAAACTTCATGGGCATACTTGTCCCTACTCGGCTTGCAACTGTTGTCGGCAGGGGTTCGATCACACAATAATCCAAGTATTCCAGTGAATAGAAATTTGGCGAATAGTCTGCTGGCTTTTGACGAGTGTGAAATGTATTTTTCAGCACTTGTTTTGTAGTGAGTGCGAAATATAATATTGCTGTGAACCTGGGAACTTCGAGTCACGCAACATTTCAAGTTTTCTAAAATCAAGATATAAATCGTTTATTGCATGTCACGAAAGGCCACTTCTGTTGGGCGAAAACATGGAAAACTTTTTTTATATATATTATACTGCTAATAATGTCCTGAAAATGATCTAATGTTGACTGATGACTGGCTATAAATAAATAAATATATAAATACTGACAAACATTTCTGATTTCAAACTCGAGGAACTTCTTGAAGCAATACCCTGTCAATACCCTGTTTAAGACAGACTCGCTTGAAACTGCAAAGGCCTCTTAATGATAATGCTGCCAGTTGACGTAGGATCTACAAGAGACCTAATCAGCCAAAAATAAACTGTAACACAAACATCACTGCAAGGCTGATACTACATGAAAAAGTTGACTTTGCGAGACAACAATACGACAGAAACGGATAATGCAGGGCTACAACCGCGGACAGCTTACATATAAGCGTGTGGTTCTACGTTCCTAGTTCAGATCCCCTTCCTTAGATTTGAAAGGTGCACCCACGTGACAGTTCCCAAGATTCGAAAGGTGTCATTCAAATGATGTTGAAACAGTTATAAAGCTGTGGTTGAGGGCTTCTTTATCACCGTTTGAGCAGGAAATCAACAAACGCTTAATATGCACAAGTTCTCACATTCCGCAAAATCTACCAAATTACTTTTTTGACGGGCAGGCAAGAATAACCACTAATCCGTGGTGGATCCAGGGTCTAGAATGCGTGCCGCCCTGCGATTATCTTTCTGGTAAATCAGGTAACCTTCTTGCGACAAGAAAGAAGTTGAATATACCTTTTTAAGCGCAAAAATGGAGTTTAAAAATATAAGCAGGCACTTAAATCGCGTGGCTTTAAGCTCTATGAGCTTCTTGTTTATAGTAAGAATGGATTTGACAGGCCCACACAGATCCTACATTTGTGACATTGGTTCATTTACCGTTCTGTATATTAAGTCGGGCTTCCAACCTATTGCTTCTCGTTTAATATAATAGTTTATGAAGGGCACTATATTATTTGGAGGCATTTTAACAATGCGGATGTTTAGAGGTCACAGCTAAAGTTCTGTATGGTTTCCCGTCAGTATACCTGTGAACTCTCACGCATTATACGCAAGTCTCATGCCTGCAGATCTAAAATTGTGATCTCACGCAATCAGACCAATTTCTCACGCCTAACTGACAATAGCGAAGGTACTTGCTTAATAAAACCAATTGAATAAAAATTCATTTAAACTCTTTCTACACCTTCGGTTATCTTCAGAAGTCATTGGAAAATCTTTGGCAATCTTCGGAAGTCGTCAGGAAATCTTTGGCAATCTTCAGAAGTCGTCGGAAATCATCGGCGATCTTTGGAAGTCTTCAGAAATCTTTGGAAGCCGTCGGTTAATCTTCGGAAATTCAGGGTCTGACTGGAGACCAAAAATCTCACGCATTTTACTGAAAAAAGTTGTCAGGTATACGTTAGTAGTTTGACACCTGTAATTTGCAATTTGTTTACTCTGTGTGGTTTTGTCTGCTCATTTAGTTCGCTCTGGAAAGACAAGGTTTAGCATTTCCATGACAATGTTGATTGCTTGCATATTTGTCACGCCAGTCCCGGTTATTAAATTGATACTGTTGCAAGATGTCATGGTTTCTTATCACAGATATTTGTCTTTGTCCAGCATCACTAGAGACTGCTTGTCACCAGAGACTGCTGTAACTCTACTTCGAGATAGCTATAAGTTTGTTTTTTAGAGAGCCGTTCTGTGTCTTAGAAGAAGTATTTCTTGCATTAATTTTATCGAGCATTTAGTCTTCTGAGCTCAGTATTTAGGTTTTGACCTCCAAATTTGTTCAGACTGTGGTCTACCACGCACAAGTCTGTTGACTGTTTTGTGTGTTGTATACTGTATATGCCACTCTGTGGTTTGGTTCTATGGTTTCGTTCATTTTCATTCAGGAAAAATAGGCGGGTCCATGGAGCCAGTCTAAGTAGGGTGATCCATGGAGCAGGGGTCCATATTTTGTCCTCTCCCTGACTATCCTGTGTGGTTTGATTGAACGAGGACACATTGTTGCAGACACAATGTTGCTCATGACGATTTGTTGCATGTGCAAACGCGATAACATTTTTGCCGACACAAAATGTTTCTGAATAAAAAAATTAACCAGAAACGTTTTTTTTGTGTCTGTGGCAACTACAGGGCAATAATGTCACCATGATGGTATTTCACTTTTCTCTGTTTCTGATGTGTGTTGTTTATTCTTCTGTTGTAGGTTCTCATTACAGGGATTTTGGGTTATATTGGTGCAAAAGATAACTCAGCTCCAAACAAATGTCTGGTGAGTTTCAGTGTTTGTTTCTGCTATCTCATTAATTCCTCCACCCTGGCACTTACAAAGTTCTGAAACGAAATTGTACACTGTTAATACTCTCACACTTTCAACTTGAACAGAATGTTTTCTACTGCCAGTTTATCATGTACTTATTGTATATAAACAACTGGTCAACAGGGTGTGCAAAGTATTCAAAATTATACTGAAATTAACAATTGGTTCATGCTTTAGCGTGCTTCATCGAGTTATGATGCGGGAAGTTTGGAGAGCACGAAAGAAGTGTAACAGTTGCTCTAGGTTGTAGCCAAGAGCAACTCTAGCTTCTTGAGTGCTCTCCAAACTTCCCAACTGCACGCCACATCACGCCACATTTTCTGTTTCTGTGAGAGGAAGGCAATTCGAACAAAGCGTCTGAACATAACTACAGCACAGCAGTCATATATCATTTGCAAATATTTTAAACAAATACGGACAGGCTGGCTGGGATTTGATCCCAGAGCAATGTGAGTATTTTGAATGGTGCAGTTGTTGAAGTGGAAATACAAAGCTGCATGCTTGTGACGTTCCCAGTTCTTATGGGCATATTCAACGACGCTGTTTCCCTTAACTTGCTTGTGGATGTTTATGGCGGTGACAGCAAGAGATTGGGGTCTTTCGGACGGCAAGCTTTTCTAAAGGACTTAGCTGCAGGTGTGAAGGTGCTCATGCTATCAGCGTGCACAATAGGATCATGAAACAAGCTCATGTCATAGAATTTGATTGCGAATTTACTAGCTACATACAATTAGACTACGAGCCCAAGTTTTCTATGAGCAAAGAAAAATCTTGCCTTCAAAGAGCAATCCGCGTGCGATCATTTTCTATTGGCGAATAGAAAAAGTCAGCGAACGAATCAGATTCAAGGATTCCCAATAGAACCCAGCTTAATTTCTGCTATTATATTAAATAGGAAATTATAGGAATGAATGAATAATTATAGACTCTGTTAGTAATAAATGTATTGTACTGTATGCATGCTGTCAAATTTTATTTTTAATTACAAAATTAATATTTTTTAAGATAATGTTGTGATACCATGCATTAGTACTGAATCGGGCCAAAATGATCAACAGGAACAATAGCTCTAGATTGTATGTATCAAGTAAATAATTAAAAGTGTATATTGTACAGCGAAGTAACTATACATGTATGCAATTTGAATGTTGTCTGTATAGTATTTGTTTAATTAAAGGGACACTTTCATAGGGATTTTTTTGTGCATTTTAGTAAGAAGTTACTAGAATTATGACTAAGCACTTTCGTACAAAAAGGGGCCTAGAAGAAGATATCAAGTACGGAGGGGGGCGTAAGGGGGGTCCGAAAACCGCAAAACCGCACAGAAATACGCCAAAAACCACAACCCACATCGGATTTTTCCCGAATACCGAAACCGCACGTACATGGAGGCCACAATATGAAAGCTGACGTCAGCAAGACTTGTAATATATTCTGATAACATTGTGCGTTAATATTAAACATACCATCATAATGCCAACGGTATATTGTACTACACTATTATACTCTATTTACTACTAACCAGTTGCCGACTGTTCTAAAGAGTGTTATCACCGCAGACACTTTTTTCACATAAAACCGCGACTTAAAGGTTGTAATAACCGCAAACCGCTTAGTGTTTTAAAACGGCAATACCGCTAGTTACAATAAGAATTACCGCAAAACCACACCAAAAATAACGCAAAACAGCATCACCACAAACCCTTACGCCCCCCTCAGTACGTAACTGAACGAAGTGGGAACTGTAATCAGTTTGAAGCTATTTTTTGAAGCCACAAGGGCCAAACTTGAAAATATCAACCTGAACTTTTCAAGTTGAGATTCAAAGCTCCTTTTGATTTCAAAATGACATCCCTCCTCTTGTAGCTTCGGTACACTAGCTGACATAGTAATGTTTAACATTGGTGTATCTATATGTCTTTATTCTCTTCCGTTTTTGAAGTGAGACTTATGACAGTGCCCCTTTATTATAAAATAAACAGAAAAATAATATTGGTGAGAATTTTCTGTGTGCAAGTTCTCTGTGTACAATAATATTGTACATTTTTAAAAGCCATTTATTGAACCTTATGATCAAACTATTTATTAATTATACTGCGTCTCTTTTACATTTTGTACCTGTCAACAGATTGGATGTTTTATGGGTTTCTCCATCACTGCTTGTGTCATAGCTGGAGCCATGTTCATCTGCTATTGCATCACTGTGGCTGATTTTTCCAAGATCCTACGTTGCAAGTCAAGATATTATGACTATAATAAACATCCAAGTTTTAATTCAAAATATTATAGTTACAAGTACTGTTACTCGGAAAGCAAAAGAGAAATGGCTGCAAATGGAACTGGCCTAGGTTCCTGTCTGCTTATCTTCTCCACGGTCGAGTTCTTTTTGGCTCTTGCTTCATCCATCTACTGCTGCAGTAGTATCTGTTACAGTACTCTGTCAGGTGCTGTGGGTACTGTAAGTATCGATGTTTTTTTCTTGAAGCTTAGCAGCTTTGCCATGTCAATGATGTGGCAGATCTTAACAGAGTGTGAGACATTTCCATTAGGCTAATATAGGCCTAAATAGCATGCACATCGGTTAGAAAAAATATCACTCCAGTTAGCCTACAGCTAGCTTAAGGTAGTTTGTGGTTATAGCCTAATAATATGAGGAGCAAGGATTTTGGGCTCACATGATTGGCATGCGTTCTGAGTTGTGAGAGTGCTGCAAGCCAATCTGGTTAGCCTAAATAACATTCCCAACACTTCAATTTGGTTTTAACATTCTTGTCAGCCTAAAGTTAGGTAGCTATAGCTTGCAGTAAGCCTAACTATATTACATGTAGGATTCTGAGAGAGGGATTCGCATACCTTCCATGGCTCACATGGCTTGCATACACTACAATTTGGCTGTGCTATAAGCTTTCGTTCGTAACAATACCAAAGTTCAAAGGTTGAAAACAAAATTAGAATTTGTTACAATTGCCATGTGCATTTTAATACATATAGCTTTCTTAGCTTCTGAATTGTCACTTTCAAGAAATATTTGAGCTATTTTTATGTATTTGTACATCATACCATGAAATACTGCTGTACTACTATCACAGGAAAGTACTGTTTACAGCGCGACGCATCTAAGTGTGGCCACCCAACAAACTTTTTTGACAAGTTAGCCGATCAGAAAGCGTGAATTTGTTAGAGTTGTCCCGCCCCCCTTTTGAAAGCAGGACAGGTTTTGTGACAACAGCTTTGAACATTGCAAGGAGGCGGGACAGCTCAAACAAATTCGCGCTCTCTGATTGGCTAATTATAACTTATCAAAAAAGTTGGTTGGGTGGCCACACTTAGGCGCGTCACGCTGTAATATTCCTTTGAACACTAACATAGTTATGAAGATCAGTATGTTAGAACTTTTAAGCATGACATTTTTGTTGAGCGTAACTGGTGTGACATTTGTCTGCACGCTATTAAGCATTGTGGACTGACCTTGTGGTCTGTCAGCGGGATAATTATAAGTGTGTTATTGTCACGAATGTGAATCTTTAATGGGAATCTTTTTATGGGGAATAAGCCGTTGAGTTAAAGCCTTTGGAGGCCTCAGTGGTGGAACCTAATTTTCTTCCCAACACAGTACACAGACCATGCAGACATAAAGTTAAGAAACTTTGTACAACATAACAAACATGTGCCAATTGCTTTCTTACAAATGGTTTCATGCTAAAGTTTCATCTGCAGTCACTAAGAAGAATCACATTTAACTAACTTGTGGTTTTAACTTGCCCAGTCAAAATGGGGCAGTTTAATTTTCCCCTTGTGCGACTCACTTCTATCTGCAGTTCGGTGAATTTAATAGAAATTAAGTTTTCATTTACAGGTAGCTTTATATATAGTAGTCATAGCCTGCATGCTGACGGAAATTACTCTATAAAGTAACCGTAACATTACAGACTAAATTTCTGTGTGCATACAGGCTGTTGGAGTCAGTGAAAGGCTTCTCAACCCTGAAAAGTTGTTATTTCAATTAGACATATCTAATAACTTAATATTTTTTGAATTTGTTGTTAGACTGTAAGGAGTCAACAAGTTATGTACATTCAGCCCCAGCACATGTACCAAGGGGCACAGGGAGGTATGATTATTGTTCAGCCAGATGGTACTGCTGTAACAACCATGCCACTGGGATACCAAGTAGCAGGCCAGCAACAAGTTTATATTCCTCAACAGGTTAGACTAAGTGCTAGCTTAAAGTGCACCTAACCCCAAAATATTTTTTGCACTAAAGTAATCCTTTGCACCAGTTCCAAATGCATTGCACCTTTCGTTTCTCCCTTTTACAAAATTCAGACTATATATAGCATTTAAAGGCTACAAAACACTGTGCATCATATGTTCCACGACCGAGTCAAAAGGGGCATGGGTCTATTCCTGATTTGATGTCACAAACTGATTTCTATCGCATCAAGTCTTTGTAAACATGCATGCAAATCAGTTTGTAATGGCAAATCAGGAATAGACCCACGCCCCTTCTGACTCGGTTGTGGAACAAACGATGTACAGTTTGAATGCTATAATTAGTCAGAATTTGGTAAAAAAGAGAAACGAAAGGTGCAATGCTTTTCAAACTGGTGCAAAGGTTTATTTTAGCCAAAAAAATTTTGGGGGTTAGGTGCACTTTAAGGTATCAGGCAACCCACCAGGGCAATCTGCGTGCAGATTGTTCTTGCACTCTTTGTTTCAATATAAACCCCTGTTAACCATATACAGTATTTTTTGAAAGCTGAATGATCATGATTACGGCTAATTCCTTTAAGGTAGCCGAACACAGTTTTTGAAACCTGTGTTGCATTTGCCTTTTATTCTAAAAACCGTTGAACTCTAGTTCCCCAAAATTGGCAGGACAAAAGTTAAAAGGATAGACTTTCGAATTTTGATAGTTACGCTGACGTGTGCGCTGTTGCCATGGTAACGTGACTGGATATAAACATCTATTTAAAATCGGGTTTTGTATATTTGCGGAAAATTCAGGCGTTAGATTTTCTCTATCGTTTGCCTCAAGCAAACCTGTCACAATACCCACATGCGGACACTATTCTAAAGTAATTTTAACATACCGATTTTTAGCTATTCGTCCTTGAAAGTTAACTCCATTATTTACAATTTCCTCTGTCAAATTTTAAAACTTTTGCAACAGCTTTCTATCTTGTTTCCTGAAGTATTTGCCTGCCAAATTTGGTGAAATTCTGACGAGCAGTTTTCGAGAAATACGCGTATTTCGGAACGACTGGGCCAAAGCGTTCAATCTCAATTTTTTGACTAACTACGCATACGCTGCATTTAACTGGGTTCTGACGATACTCACTGTAACACTGAAAAACCCGGCAAATTTGACTTTTTCTGACATACCATTCTAACAAGACTTAAGTTTACAACATACTATCATTTTAAGAAAAAAAATGCCTCATATAAAACCGTCTTGGAACAAAAACTTATTACTCTTTCGCCTCCATATTTGTGCGCGCTGCCTCGCATCAGCACCAACGACTGCAGAGCGCGCACGAAAACTGTGTTCGGCCACATTAAAAGGCATAAAACTGTATTGCAGCATTTAAAAAACATAGGCACGCAATGCGAGCGAGAGTTATTTTTTTCAGTTTCTGATGTGGATGTTACTGGGTATTTTTCTTTTGGTCAAAACTAGCCCATCCAAAACGAACGCTCGATGACCAATTGACGGCGTGTGCATTTTAAGTAAATGAGCGCAACGCAAAATACGTTTGACTAGCGAATTCATTCACGACGAAACTTTCCTGTCGACCATGAATAATATATCTGTAAAAACTGAAGTAATCAGTTTAATCAATCACTTTACTGCGCATGTTATTCCATTTTTATCAAACAATTTGACTGGTTTCTTGATGCAACCCCAAACCTGATTGGATTGATGTACGTCACTAACTTGGGTGTGACGCCTAAAAGTCTAATTTGATTACTTTGCGGTTACACGTGCCGCCACAAAGTCTGCAGCAATATTTGAGGATTCCATACCACCAATCTTTAGACATACCCACCTACCGCTTGTTGTGACTAAATGCCAATTCTAATTAACAAAGCTATTTCTACCTGAAAATGAAAAACTCAGAGACTCGATGGACGGTGCAGAATGCAACACCAAATGTGATTCTTAGCCTTTTCTTGACAGCGGTAACACAATACTTTTGTTTATTTGTAATATGATACTTTTGTTTTTCTTCTAAATGTTGTAACATGATACTTTGTTTTTCCGCATCGCTGATTTTCAACACAAAGCGTCATATTTTGTGATTTATTAAACATGCACCAAAGTATTTTATCGAAAGACAATAAACGGATCAAATGGAAAAATATATCTTTCGAAAGGATTTTTGAAACGGTCCGTTGGTACAGCTGGTACATTGTTCCCTGGTTGTTACAAAATTGGTGCTGAAAATCCTGGTGAAAGATTCTGCATATTCAATTACGAATGGCTCGTGAACTATTTACAGGGCACAAAATGAACTTTTTTTTCAAGGAGCCATCTGGCTCCTAAATTTTCCAAAGTGGTTGCCAAGACCAAAAAGCTAGGAGCCATTTTTCACGTGGAAGGTGTCGCCACGGTTGACATTTCATTTCACAATATACAACGTAACATTTAGAAAATCCAAGATGGCGGTTGTTGACATGTTCGGTTCGTAGCACTCGTGACGATTTTGCTTAGCAGACTTCATCGTTCGCACCACTCCGTCTATCTTAAAGCTTTATTTAGTTTAAAAATACATCAACGTAAGATATACAAAGCCCAAAGAAAAAAATTTGCCATCACTCTCATTTCCAAAGCCCAAAGAGTTCCGGTCACCAACTTGGCGACTAATTTTTGAATCTTGGTTGCCAGCACAGTAATTTTAGTCGCATTGGCGACTGTATTAGGCGCAATTTCGTGCCCTGTATTTACCAGAGTTGGTACGTCTGTGATGAAAGCTGTTTCTCCGGAATTACTGTACCCTGCGTTCTTGAGTATGTGGCCTCTTTTACTTCAAATTCTTAAATGCCGTATGACATCTACTATGTCCTGAAGCAAAGTCTCTGATCATGTCTGATCCCTCAGATCTACTGATTTCAAACAACTCATCTCCAAGAAATAGGATTAAGCTGCACACATCCACAACTTCAATTTTAACCAAAATTAAAGCTATCATTACTCAAGTCAGAAACATTTTAAAATTCAACATGGCTCTCATTCACAACTAACGGCGATCAAAAAACAATCCCTCATCCCAAAGCCTCACAGCATGTAAAACTTCACATCCTCGTACCTTCTTCACCACCATGAAAATTTCCGAGCGGTTTTCAGCTTAAAACCCACACTGAACCTCATTGGTTATTGATAGCATCCTAATTCTGATTGGTGTGAAATATATCGCTCGTCCATCCATCCATCCATCCATCCATCCATCCATCCACTGAATAGTGACATACATCCGTATGCCGACTAAGAGTTATTTTTTTTTGAAAAAATAACTCAATGAGGAGGTTTTTGCAAAGCTAAGTGTTTTCAGTCATTAAGTTCCATGCTCACCAAAAACAAATGGAAGAAAACGATTAATATGGCTTTACTTTCTTCACATGTATGTTTGCCTAAAAAACTGTCTCAGAATTTTGGAATGTGTGTTTGTTTTATTTTTTACAAGCAAATATATTCGGGGATGAGAAATTATTACCACCACCAGTGGAAAATATAGGGTATAACTTTGAAATGAAAAGGAGAATTTAAATTCGCAGACACTGTTTTGTAGGTAAGCTATCTGACAATAATTTGGCCAAATTTCAGCCAAATTGGTCCATGGGCTGCCGACCTGGTGTTAAAAATGCATACACAAGTGGCCAAAATATTCATATAGAGAAGCAAGGAAAAATTGAATTTTGACCGCAATGAGATTAGCAATATCAAGGCTTGTTTTCGCTTCATAACTTCCTGTACAAACAACATCTTTTTGTGGAGAAAAAAAGAAAGCTATCCCTTAAAGATTTATTGAATCATATAAAAATCCAAAATTATGCAAAATGGTCAATTTTGGGTTGGCTGATACCTAAAAAATCTAATTCACTGGGTGGAGCCTGTCGACAAAGGGTTCAAGCCGCCATTCCGCCCCCTTGTAATTTAAGCTGTCAATAATCTTTCACCACATTCCATTAACTATGTATGCGCGGATGCATTGGAATGTAAATAGAGTACAAAAATATACACTTTACTCCGGGTTTATCCAGCTCTTTCAACTTTGCAAATTAATCTCCATTGCCTATTTTGTAAAAAGCCGTTAACCTGTAATTCTAAAAGAATAACCTCGCCACCGATCTTCAACATTTCCAAAAATAATTAAGAACTAATTGTTGTCCCTGGTCAAAGCGTGGCCCACGCCCTCGCTGGAAGAGATTTTTTCCAACCTGTTTCCAACCAACCTGTTTCCAACCAAGCTGTTTGTCTTTCACATTCAGTTTCCTTCCTAGAAGTCGCTGCATGAGCCAGCTGACAGTTGATAGTTTGCTAGAGTTAGTGCATCTCCAGACAAGACCACAAATCGATAATATCAGAGGCGCTTCGTTTGGTTCACTGGCTGGAATTATATATTCAGCGAAGCGAAAGTAAACACGGAGCGATTCTATATGGCATGTACTAAAACCATGAACACCGGAACACCACAAAACATGGAACACCGGAACACTCCCAGAACACCCCGGAACACCAGAAATACCATAAAATGCCAATAAATTTCTGGTGTCCCGGGGTGTTCCGGGGGTGTTCCAGTGTTCCGGTGTTCCGTGCTCCATGTTTTAGTACATGCCATTCTATATAACGAGGCTGAGCAGCTGAGCCTTTCAATCACAAATCCCAATGAGATGATTTTATTTGTTGAGAACTGAACTCAACTGGTTTTCTTTGGTGTGGCGTGATCCGAACTTGTCTCTTCTTAGACCCTAGTGAATAAAATTGTTCTGTTTGTCGTTTGGGTGCAATACATGTAACTGTCGTGCATTATTCTGCGAATTTACTGAATTTCCTTGCGGCAAACGACTTGACGATAACAAACAACATGCCAAGTTTCAGCAAGCTTGAACAGGCGTGATTTCCTGGTTCGTCCACAATTCGACAGTCATTGCAAGTCATCTTTATTCGTCTTTTGTTTGGATTCTTAGCACATGAAGCCAAGTACTTAAATAATTGATATGTTCAGCACTGTCCGTTTGAGCTTTCATGTCGCAACAGTGTTTGTGTGTGGTCAACACAAACTTTGAATTTTCAAGATTTGTGTATAAAGTTCTGTTTAAAATTGTTTACCTTGCATGGAAAAAGCTTATTAGTGGTATATATTGTATTTGAGGTCAAAACAGGGCTCGCAATTAAAAAGAAAAATTTGCAGAGCTTTTCTGTTTGAAGACCATTACTCCAACACGGCTGTTTAAAATTAAAGCCAGCAAAATGCTAGACGGGGCCTTTTTATAGGCTTGCTCCGCGAGACATCTACGAAATTCCTCAGCGAAAGGCTTTTTAGATCTGTAAACCGCTAATAAACAGCCAGAAGATACCATGTTTACACAACGAGTTTCAGCGATACACCCATTCTCAGCTAACAGGGACCATTGATGTCACACGCTTTGAGCTTCCTTTTATTTTTTATATCTTACGTTCCATATCACCGAAATGTATTTTTTTGTGCTCTTATACATCAAAGGAAATACCCTGGAAAATTTCATTGAATAAGCTTTACCGGTTAGTCTTTTGTGAGTATTTTTGTTATCCCAAGTTGCTGAAAATAGGCTGTCACAAGGCACAAAACGTATTTTCATATCATCGTTAAGCCAGTAAACGCAATGGACTTTCCAGAAAAAATATGCCCATTCTGTACACATTACATAGAAGTTTATAAATGTAAGAACTGTAAGCTCTTGTAAGCTTTTGCCTTCCGTGGATATTATCAAAGATGTTGTCCCATGTTTTCAAGTAAATTACGTTACCATTCTTGCAGGGGAAATTACTAACTGACTAATTCTTTATTCTGATATGTTTAAAACGATTTTATATTCATTTTGCCCTTGCATTTGAATTTAAGCAAATAAATCAATGGACTGTGCAAACGCCTCGAGAAAACAAAGAAATAAAACACTTCAGTAGCAAAGTGCACGTAAATTACGTTACTGATATTTATTCCCATTATTTTCCTTCGGGATACAGCAGACCGGTCACTGGTGTTCAAAAGATATTTGCCCACTAGGAACTTAAGAAATCATATAGCAGTTTTAATGTCACTGTCATCATACAATCGCAAGAAATGATACAGAAGAAGATGTAAATTACGTTACCGTAACGTAATTTACCAAAGCCGGGGTTGTCGCGTGACAAAGGAATTTCGTGAAGTAAATAGCGTGATTCCAAAGGTCAGAGTAAATTTGCATAAAAATGACGCGAGCAAACCCTTTCCAACGTGCTCAGTCGTGTCAACCGGGAGTCACTGTCAAGCAAAACGTCTGTGAATGACTGAATGAACAAATGTGTATACTTTGAGGTAAATTCATGTTAATTATATTTTTCTTCTACTGAGTGAGCTGTAATTGAGGAACACGGAGAAAAAATACTTAGGCGATGGTTTATTCGAATGCATTGTTCGTCTATTGTTCTTGGTCTGATCGGTAACGTAATTTACAACAAATTATGTTCACGATTGGGATAAGAAAAACGCCTTCTAGGCTGCCGGATTGTTTTGTTTATCATAAATATACAATGGCCGTTTTTATGCTAGAGACGTTAAAGCCGTCCGAGACGTTAAAGCTGTCTCGAGACGACTTTAACGTCTAGCATAAAAACGGTAATTTAGACAGACAGCTTTAACGTCTGACAGCTTTAACGTCTTCTCGTAAGAGCGTCTAAACGATGCCCTTAACAGACCGCTTTAACGTCTCAGACGTTAAAGGCGTCTAGCATAAAAACGGGACGCCGTTCACTTGGACGCCTTTAACGTCTGCCTCGTCCCGAGACGACTGGAACTAGTCAGCTTTTCATCCTGATATCGAGGCTCAACGCAAAACAACATGGCGGCCAAAGAGTCTCGGAGCAGAAAGTGGAGTGAAAGTGAACTTAAAGTATTTGCAGCTGTTCTTGCTGACGACGAAACTGAATTTGCATTGTCTTTGGAGACCTTGGCACTCAAAAAGTCATCAAATCTTCATATTTTTGAAGATATTAAGAAAGAGCTCGATGGTCGTTTACAGAAAGAGAACGCATGCTCGTCTAGTTCTAAGAAAGGGAAAGCGATTCGGGAGATCGATACGTCAGTTGTAAAGCTTAGAGCAAAGTACAAATGGTTAAAGGATCAGTGGCGAAAATACACAGAAAGGGCGAAGACAGGGAGTGGAAAAGCTGCTGTGGATGAACCTGAATGGTTTCACATAATCGACCCCATTTTTTCCGAAACACATACAGAATTAAAACGCGCTTCATAGAATTACTTTTCTTTGTCCAAAACATTTTTAACATCTCCATTCTTTGTGTTTCTTGACGACGGAGATAAAAAGACTTCAGAAGATTCGATCCCGCCATGTTTCCAGCAAGTTGCAAGTCGATTTGTTCGTAAATGCGCGCGAAAAGTTTACTCGTGTCCAGTGTCCTCCGAGTGTAGAACCCAGTCTTTTTTGTTTTTTTATTTCTGTTTTTCTGAAAAGCAGTCTGTTTAATGCGTCCCGTTTTTATACTAGACGTCTTTGACGTCTTAGACGTTAAAGACGTCTAGACGGCTTTAACGTCTCTAGCATAAAAACGGCCAATCTCTTATAAAGAATATAGTCTCTGAAATCGATTTCTTGCTTTTTTAAGCCTCTTAGTTTCCTTTTACGAGTTTCAAGCCCAGACGGGTATTTACAAACAGTTAAGCAGAAGGGTGTTTTTTAAAGTATTCAAAAGCGTTTCCTACCACAAAACTGGGTTTAAACCTTACGGTAGAATGGTCAATTATTTGTTTACAGCCATGGCAAAGACAAGAGCAGAAATCCAGAAAGCATACAGAGAGAGAAAAAAAGCTAAAGAAGGTAGTCGTTACTTGCGAAAAGAAGTCAAACGCGTGCAAAAATACTATCGAAGCACAGATGATCTTTCAAAAACCCAGTTACAAGAAAGACGGGAAGCGATTAGACAAAGCGTTGCCAAACACAGAAAAGCAAAGCAAAGAATGTCAAGTGACGAGTCACCCTCACATGGCGTACAGTCATCAACCGAAGTCTTGAAAAGCAGGAAAGAAAAAAGAAGATTAGTAATTAGTCTCGATTTCGGCAAACCGACGAAAAGGCTGAAAAGGTCGTGCGCATTAAAAAAGGCTAAAAAGGAAATTTCATCATTACAGAAGAAAATAAGAAATTTAGAGAAGTCAAATACACGAGTGCGAAAAAGGAATCAACGGCTCATTGATCAAAGTAGTGGCGCACACACAGAACGCAACGAGGGCACGCCAAGGACCAGGACCCGTAAACAGATAAAAGAAGCAGGCCTGCGCCCAAAACAAGTACACCCTTCTTTGAAGAAAAGGCTTCTCTTTAGCAACGTCTTGATAGATGAGATTCGTGAATCAGCCAGAGTGAATCAAACCAATCAAAGCAAGCAAGTAATTCGAAATATCGTTTCGGGTAGTATTGTGAAGAGGTACAGGCTGGTAAGAAGAATGAACAAGGAGACCAGGCTAGCGAGGAACAGTTTACTGCAGTCTACAAGTAAGTCCTGTGCCATGAAGAAGAGAACGCGTCTCCTTCAGCTCCACGAAGAAAAGAAAGAGATGGTCAAATCTTTTCTGGAAAGAGATGATAATAGCCGAATGATGCCAGGAAAGAATGACGCAAAGAGAAACGAAACGGGCGTTAAGGTGCAGAAGCGCATCCTGTGCGATTACCTGTACAACTTGTTTGACAAGTTTAAAGCCGAATACCCTGACGAAAGGATGTCCCGGGCAACATTTTGCCGACTAAGGCCAAAACACATCATTCTAGCATCCTTCACTTCCCGTAATACATGTCTTTGCCAGCATCATCAAAACCTTGCTCTCTTACTACGTGCTCTTAAAGCCAAAGAAGGAACAAGCACTGTCAACCCTGACAAGTTCATTGGCGAAAACGATGATGATAAAATAAAAGAGATCCTGGCCAGTATGCAGTGCCCAACCATAGAGTATGAGCAATGGAAACGGGTAGAAGATCAAGATGGAAAGAAGCGCATGAAAGTCGTCAAATACGAAGTTTCAAAGGCAGAATTTAGCGACGTTGTAGAGAATGCAGTAAGCAAGTTCCGAGGACACGCAAATCGAGTGACTCTGCAGTACTCCCAGCTGAGACGACTAAAAGAAAACCTTCCGAGGGGCGAGGTTATAGCGCAAATGGACTTCGCAGAAAATTACCTCTGTCAGTCCTGTGATGAAGTCCAGAGTGCGTACTGGAACAGTGTAATGGTTAGTCTTCATCCCGTCGTTGCATACTTTAAAGATACCGATGATGGCGACTTAAAGCACAAAAGCTTTGTGTAGATTTCTGACGAGTTATCCCACAACTCAGCATCGATTTACCTAATTCTAAAGAAGTTCCTGTCCGAGTTAAAGGGTTTGGTCGCGCCACTGACTCGCATCCACTACTGGACAGACAGCCCCACCTCACAATACCGGAACAAGACCATCTTTGGCGTGACGGCTAATCACAAAAGTGAATTTGGGTTTTCGGCTGTGTGGAACTACTTCGAGGCCGGTCATGGGAAAGGTCCATGCGATGGAGTGGGAGGAACCGCGAAGAGAATGGCAGACGAGGCAGTAAAGACAGGCAAAGTAAAGATTCAAGATGCCAATGACTTCTTCGAGTGGGCGTCAACAAGTCAAAATAGCTCCTCAGTCACCTACAGGTTTTACAGTAAAGAAGAGTATGGCGAAGCAGCAGCATACCTTGAAGGGAAATACAAAGAAGTGAAGGCGGTTCCAAATACGATGAAACTTCATTCTGTGGTTGGAAATTCAGCAGAAAAAGTACTGGTCAGAGACACTTCTTGCTATTGCAGTAACTGCCTGCGTGACGAAGGATTCCAAGCAGACTCAACTTGTGGATGGAAAGCAGTCACCATCCTAAATGAAGTCAGTGGTCCCCTTGACAGCCAACTTGCTGTAAGTGTCGATGACTGGGTGGCTGCAATATATGAAGAAAACTGGTACATTGGCCAGGTACTAAAGATTGACAAGGATGACGGTGAGTTGGAGGTCTCTTTCATGGCAAAAGGAAAAGGAAAGGCTGCGGGGACTAGCTTCAAGTGGCCTGCCCAAAAGGATGTCCTGTGGCTTCAGCGAAACAGCATCCTCTGCATCATTGAGCCTCCAGTCCCTGTAGGCAAAACTGGACGCGCCTTTAAGGTTGCAGATGCAACTATTGAACTGATCGAGCAACGGCACAGAAGTTTTAAACTCTAAAAATAAAAACATTGAGCTAAAAACACTGGTTGTGCTGTTTTAGTCAAAGGGAACTGAAAAGCAGCGTTGTTTGATTTATAACTGCTTTTTGTATTACATTTATAGTGCCTTATCAGTGCCTTATACTGCCTTATCAGTGGATGTAAATTACGTTACCAACTATATGAATTAACTTAAATCATGTTACAAAGAAAAAATAACTGAAATCACGCGTTACAAAGAACTGTTTAAACTCGAGTACACTGTTATTATCCTTTGCAAAGTGCAAGGACATAGTAAGTTTAATTATGTTGTTCAAGTTATAATGAGTACTTAATCAAAAGTGTGTAGTTCAAACTTTCTTTCCTGAGAAGGAAAGATTGCTAAGCATAAGTTTTGTTAAAACTGTGATTTCATACTGTTATCATGAACTGTTTATGATTAGATATCATTTATATGTTATAAATGTAACAGAAATATAATTGTATACTAATATCTAGTTATAGAGGGACAGTGTAAATTACGTTACTGGCATTTGTAAATTACGTTACCAAGTTTCAGGCCGTTTCTGCTTGTCTTTCAGCCGAAAGTACCAATTTATAAGTTTAAAGTTAAAAAGTTTCCTTTGTAACAGTTATGGATCGTTGAGTAAAAACGTTTAATTCCCCGAAGTGAAAATGTAACAGAAAACATAAAAGATGGGAATCTCATACTGATAAAAATACGGTTAAACTTATAAAATTGTTTAAGAGCTATTTTTGTCTAGTTTCAACATAGTACACAAAATAAAGCAAATTTAGTTTTCCCCATATGCATGTTAATTAAAAACGACGAAAAGTCACTTGCAATGACATCTATACACTACTATAGTTAATTTTTTTTTATATCGAGTCGATGAAAATCACAAGTTTCTTTTTTCACAGGGGGGGGGGGGGGGGTTAAGCATTTTTTGTTTAACTTGAAAACTACTTGGTCGTTTTTTGCACAAATTCAGAAAAAGAAAGTTTAAATGTTGCTTCGTTTAAAATTTTTAGTAAAATGAGGATTGGTAACACTTCATTTTTCGACTTTTCCAACTGCGAATGGTCCCTGTTAGCTGAGAATGGGTGGATATGCAAATTATTGAATCGTGTCAGTAAAATGGAGACGTCAATCAAACCTGTCAACCATGTGGATTTGACCAATCAGAGCTTGCACTAGAATCTCGTGCAGAACATGACAGCATGAAACCTTTGTCGGCAGGCTCCAATGCCCAACTGCCCCCGACTAGCCGGAGCCTGCTCGCAGGCTATTTTTCTGATGAAAATAGCAATATTGATATCAGCGCTATAGAAGTTTTATAATTATTATTTTAATCTTTTTTTAATCCTATCACTTTCTATTTAGTAATAGAACACAATCATGCACGTGTTGCTTTTAAAAGGGACAGTTTTTTCTACATTTCTGGCTCAAAACTGCATGAAATTGTCAGAGGTTCAGGTGTATCCAATGCTGTATAATTTCAAGATAGAGTTTCTACTGAAACAATTAGACTACCTGCCCTTGTTGTTACTCATTGAGTATTCATAGAAAATTTGAACTTGTAGTTTAATAACTGTTAATAATAATAACTGTCAGATTCACAAATTGCCAATAATAGAACAAAGCTGATTTCTGTTGTCTGCTAATTTCCAAAAGTTGTACTATACGTGTTTTTCATTAACTGTGTAATTCCCATAAGGTTGTTTCTACTGGTTGTTATTTCTACTGGTTGTAGTAAGTAAAGCCTTTAAGGCCATCTGGCTCATGGCTGCCAGCCCCTTAACTCTGGTTTCTGTAGCAATTTGAAGGGGCTATGAGCTCATTCCTACTTTCCCCCCCCCGGATGGGTCCCTAGTCCATATCACAGGTAACTTCCCAGCATTCTTTCAGGTTTCCTTAACAATGTACTGGTACCCATTTGAGGACAAAGTGTCTTGCCCAAGAATACCATATTTTCTCAATTAGATGCCCCTGGCATTTATTTAAAACTCGAGCCTTGTTGACCTGGCATTTATTTGAACCCGGTGTTTGTTTGGGGCCCGGTGTTAAACAAGTTAGGATATCTTTTCATGAGCCTCACTAAGACTTGTTACTGTTTTTACATAAAATATAATGAATTTTAGGCATAATTTAACAATAGAATTCACAAGAACAAAGCCAAAATGCTGCCAAATTGGTAGCTTGTTGGATGTGCAGGAAAAAAACTGATAAATTGAACAGTTCAAGCGTGTTCACCTCTGAAAATAAATGATTGTACACCGACAAAGCTTAGTGTTGGCAGCTATGATCAATAATTCAAACAAAGCTTTTTCTATGGTAAGGTGCCGTATAAATTGACACTGCCGCCAGTGTAAAGCACTTATCAATATCTATATCCTCACACAGTCTGTGCCAGTGCAGCCGCCTGCCTATTGGGCTGGGCCGTCAGGATCCAACCCTGGAGGTGGGATAGTGACCATGGCCTATGCTGGTGCCACCGGAGCTCAGGTGCAGGTATGTACATTATTTGGACTACGTAAATGATTTGACACAATGTAATATAGAAGGTGACGACTAATAAAATCTTTCAAGCACAAGTTTATTGTGGCCTCACAGCACGAAAAATTGGCTTTTTCCAACTTTTGATTCGAGTCAAAAGTGTGACAAATATGGATGACTATCTTTGACACAGATGTCATAGGTAAAAAGTCTTGACATCGCCTTTGCCTGTGATTTGACGTGCGTAAAAGTTATAACAGATTTGACGCGCATCAAGTCACCTATAAATTTGACACATCTTAGCTTTGATAGACGTAAAAAGCACACTATTCTTTACTTATTAAAGTCAAAGATGGCCTTTGCCACCTTTGACCGTTGGGTAAAGGTTTTTCAAAGACCACCTTTAATCCTGGTTAAAGGTATGGGGCAAAGCAAACTTTGTGCATGGTTCAGTGCTTCCTTTGTGAGCATTGTTGCCTTGAAATACTTTGACATCTCTGAAAGGCCTTACGCTTCCCTGGAGAGGGACCGCTTAAAAGCAAGGGATTCCGGTTAAACTGTCTGATTATTTAGATTGAGCGACATGTAATATTCAGTTATGTTCTGTTTCCTAAGGCTAACAAATATCTTTTGAATTTTGTATTTAACCAAAGGATCATGAGAAGCCACCACCTTATTCCTACCTGCAGACAGGACATGCACCGCCATTAGCTTCCTCTTCTGGCAGTGCTCCTTCTGAGGCTCCAGCTATTGATGTGTGAATGTTTCTGTGAGGCTTGCTTTAGAGCTTTTGTTGTTTTGAGCCAGCGCAACTAATTACTAGCATGCTATGCAACAAATTATGTAAACGCAATCTGCTAATCAGTTATAAGTTTAACAAAGATTCGTTTGTCTAAAAATGTGTTCTATAATAACACAGAAGACACACAAAAGATGTTAAGGTACCTTCTCCCCCCTCCCCTGTCCCCCACCCCTGTACCCCTCCTATGTCCCCCTCCCCTGCCCCCTCCTCTGCCCCCCTTGTTCAATGTTGATTACCGCAATAAGCCCATAAACCCCCCTTCCCTTGGATTTCCAAAAGTTAACCTTTGTGAATCAAATTTCAAGCAAGCGACCAACGGAACAACTTGCAAAATCGACACAGGCAAACATAATAGAAAATAAGACGGATCTTGATCATGCATTCATCTAGGGTTTCGGTCCTTCTAGTGAGATGGACTTGCTTACCACAGTGGGAAAAACACAGCTCCAACCTGAAAAGACTTTTACAAACTTTACCATTCATCATCTACCCTGGCTCCTGAGAATCACCCATCACCCCTCCTCCAGTTGAATCTAATTCGATTTCCAGAAGGTGCTGAATCATGCTGAATGTCCGTCTCTCCCTTAGATTAATGAAGTGCATGCAATTGTAAATAGTTTTGATTGTTACAAAATAGACGATACGTACATATTCTAAGAATACTTTTAATATTATGAACTGTGCCCAAAAGGCCCATCCAAGAAATCCATGCAACAGTGTTTGTTATAAAACCGTATAGGACCCGAAAGGGGAATCCTTGTTTACAATATTTGCCTCATTAGCATAAGCGACTCAGTTTCTGATGGCGCTCCAAAAAAATCCGTTCTGAATATTGAAAGTTCATAGCACGATTAACCCTGCTAATGAATTTCAGCTCGATGTATTGAATTATTTTTGTCTGACGCGGGTTTAAAAACTCAACATTTTACATAGAATGTATGAGTTCATTAGCGCTTTTGCCACCCAGAAATTTTGGAGTTTTTGAAAGACAATTTCTCCTTGAATATTACACACAAAGAGCTAAAACTTTCACCATATATAAAATTTCACTAGCTCTTTAACTGTTTGGCGTCCATTCATATCTAACATGTTGCCTTCTGTTCGCCAAGCCGTATGCTAATGAGAAAAAAGGTAAACAATGACGTCAGCATAAATCGCCCTATAGACGTGCTAGTTTTAGGACCTACCTGCGGTTGTAGCGGGGGTAAATTTCTAAAGAAACTGTGGTGCTGCGTCGGTGGGAAGTATAGCATGGATTCACTCCGACGAAGGGCTAAGGCTCGAAACGTCAGCTTTCGAATATCTTTACCGTGGCCATTTCACATTATCAACCCAGTTGATAAAACCAAATTATCTACCTAGTTGTAGTATATATTACATGTTTCTAACAGGTACGTGTAAATTAGGAAGCGTTGGTTGTAATAAAATTTGTTTAACAAGCTGTTGTACAAGTCACTTATTTCACATCATCATCATCATCATCTTCATCATTATCCATCTTTATTTAAAACACAACATCTTATCATAAAAATGCTCTTCCTAGGAGTCGTGTGAAAAATTACAAAAGGATAAATTAACTATATTAATAAGAAATACTTTAATTACATTACAGTAAAACCTATATAATAGAATTTTTCTCAATCTATAGTACACTAAGATAATGTTTCCCATTCATTGACGTTTTAAACACTTAAACTGGGTAGGTGCCTGGTTTCCAGAACAGATCCTCTGTAGTACAGGCTCCCTTTTGTATATTCAGGCCCCATTTATATGGTCTCGGGTACCCGAGACAACCCTCCCCTCCGAGTTACCCTGGGCGAGCTTACTTTTCTCTAAGACGTTGAAAAATTCTACCAACCGTTTACATGATCCTACCCGAGTTGTCTCGGGGGGCGAGACAACTCTGGTGGGCGAGTTGTCTCGTAGGGTAGGGAAGTGTAACCCTGGCAGGCGGGACAAGTTTTTCTCAGATAACACTTTGGCTCGTCTACTCGAGACAACTCATGGCGTGGCGAGTGTCACGAAATGTCCGGATTTCAGGCTTTTAAGCACGAATTTGCACTAAATAAATAGAATTTAACCCAGCAAGGCCCCCAGTGATCGAATGAACGAAAGAAATTCAAAGCAAGAAGGATAATGTTAAAGCAGCTTTTTGGGGATTAGTCGGCTACTTCAACACTCTTTTGTTTGGTTACTTCTCTTTTATTTCCAATGACTGCTGTTACAATGCTGTCCCGCTTTCACTCTTCACTGATCTTAACTATCACAGCAACTACTTCAACTACAACTACTGCAACTTCTTGCGTTTCTTTTATGGGGTCAACAACATGATCCGTCAGATCACTGCCAAGCTGTCAATTCCTTAATTTTATGCTAACGTCAGAGCCTGCGCAATCCACATAAGATACTAGTGCGATTGCGCGCAAAGCTATTTAGCATATTTTCCTTCGAGGTAAAATGCAGTGACTAAAATCTTTTCGACCAAGATTTTAGCTATCAGTTTTCAGGTGGTTGACCAAGATAAAACAACGCGAGAAATATAAAACTTACAATCTTTGTTTCCATCAAGTCAAACTTGAAAATCACACTAAATTTAGGCATAAAAGTTGTTGTTAAATATCTCTCACAACACACGTGTCACAAACGCAATCCCAGCTTCGTGGGTTGGGTCTACCTAAATTTTAAGCCCGCCTATTCCATATCATTAACCATTACGTGCGTTTGAGTTTAAACATATGCATACAAACACCTTAGTCCTTATGGTAGTAATTAAACTTTTCCTGGCGCTTCCGTGCGAAGTATAACAAGATACGAATTTTAATTAGACAGTCGAAATTCAAGGTCCAAAAAGAACTATCAAACGAATAAAGTTTGGCTGAAAAATTACACAAGAAAATCCTGACAAGTTACAGAAAGTCAAAAGGTTATTTCCAGGAAGAGCGCTTCCAAAAACTAAACGTCGGATTTATTCATTATCTCTACTAGTGTCAAGAGAACCTAACCATAGCAACTGATTAAGTACAGCCTAAATTGATGGTGTTTGACGAATATGAATAAGCTCAAGCCCAACAACATCAGCATTAAGAGAGAGTATAATTTTAGCAGTAATTAGTTAAAGGATCAAGTAACACTTTTCAAATGCGCTAAAATATCACACGATTATATTACCCAACACCAAAAACAAGTTTTTCCCTAACAATCCGATAACGAATGAATAAATAAATAAACTGCACTCTAGCTTGCATTTTTATTCTCTAACAATAACTGGCGACTTGAATATTTGAATACTTTATGAATAATCAAACAGGGTCAACTTTTACTCAGCCAACAGGGACAATTTTTTGTCATATAAACGCTCAATAAAGTTGTCTCGGGGGGAGGGTTGTCTCGGGTACCCGAGACCATATAACTGGACCCTCAGTTATTGTTCTGGGAACATAGCAATTTATCTCAGAGTTTCTAAGATTGTGCGCATGTACCAGCATAGGAAATTGCACGAAGAACGATTCAAAAGTTTTTGTTGACCTTCATTTGATTTTCAATAGTTATTGTTATTATAATTTCAACCCGTGAGGTATTTTTGAGCCTTTGACGTCACATTCTCCAAATCGCAACCAAGCCTTGGAACAAAACAAATTAATGGCGGCCGTAAATTTTCGGAAATAAAAGTTAAAAATTATGACTTCTCATGTCCAGAATGGAATTAAATTTGGCAAGATGATTAAGAAATCTCATTGTACACGAAAATTTGAAAAAATGATGACCACAAATTTTGTCTGGGCACTTTTAGGTAATCAAACGCATACTCGTGAAATAAGGAAATAATTTCACTTGCGTTTTGTCAAAAATTATAAGAATTTTGACAAAACAAGCGTGAAATTATTTCCTAATTTCACTCGTCATACTTATCTCCAGTCATGTCTCCGATAGTAAGACATGGCTACAGCCACATTGTCAAAGACCTCTTTCTTGGACTCTAAGTGAACGCTTTGTAAGTTGTGATCATGAGAACATCTTTACCCGGTCCGAGACTTACCTTCCTTCCCCACCCCTTGAATTAGACGACGTCATTTGTGCGTCAGATACGTGCAGTTAAGGTATCGGCATACCTCAATTTCGTTCAAAAACGTAAATTTCCTTTTTTCGGATGCCTTGTTGTGAAATTTTACGGTCTTTCTTTTGCAAAAAATTCGAAAAGAAAAGCTATTTTTGTTACCGAGATAGAAATAAAAAATAATTTTTAATTGCTAATTACCGCCAGCTGAGCATCGACAAGGGTTCTATCCTCGCGTACCGGTTCACAAGAGCCGACACAATAGACCCAACAATACACAACAGCTAACCAATGACTCCTAAACAAAGATAGAATAATGGTTATTCCCTTGTGCACCGGTACATGAGGACAGAACCTCGACAAGTTTCTGTCATCGCTTACTGTCAATTCACCGCCAAAACCTCACGTGAGCGTCTCATTTCTCAACAAAACTTCTTTCACGCGATATGATCGTGCTTTAGTTCTCCTGTTCTCTTTCAGTATTTTCAGTGGAATCTTTCGTTAGACTTTAATTTTGCGGGTTGCATGCCTGAAAGTGCCGCACCCGTTTGGTTATAAGCAAAGAAGCCGAAACGGCGAAACCTGCGAAACAACAAGCAGTCGTTTAATTTCCCGCTTCCATCGTGGTTCCTTTTACGAGGTTTCTTTCATTTGCTAGAAGCTCTATCTTCATAATTTTTTGCTGCAAAAGTGATGTTTCTAGTGCGAGCGCTTTATAAAGATTACGAGAAACTCGCTGCCTTAGGTTTCCGTGATCGGAACTTTGGATCGTTTGGAGGCTGTAAAATGTAGAACGTCATCAACGCCATAGCAACAGGAAGCCGATCCTTAGGGTTACCTGTCAATACATCATTAATTCTGACACTTCTTGTGTCATCAATCACTTAGAACAAACAAAAACTGGAATAGCTTTTTCGACTATCTCGAAAATAAAAATTGCCGTAAACGTATGCAAATTTTAAGTTCGTTTACAGCCACCTTTGAGATGAAATTTTGCTGAAATGTACCTGCTCTACAAAATTGTGTCTCCGATTTCTAAATTATAGCCCTGTTTGTTCAAGGGTATCACAAGCTTTAGAACATCAAACTTTAGAGTGGCATAAAAAGAAAACAAAACAATCTTTGAGAAATCGGAGACACACTTTTGAGGGCCAACTGTAACGAATCATTTGCGATGCTTAACACGTTGCGGCAACAATCGAGGCGTGTAAACGAACTAAAGACAAAGACAAAAAGGGTAAATATCACTTAGACTAGTGCAGCCGGGGCCATGAAAGTGCTGCAGAAATTTGGATGTAGTTTGGAAATTGGAGAAGGATTGTATAGATCTTATGCAGGAGTGGTCGTTGTTCATTAATTGATACACGAAAGCATGTCGAAGTCACCAAGGTGTGAATAAACCAATACACAATTAAATTATTCAGCAAGAAGCACATGGCAGCTACTGCTTAAGTGTAAAACAAGAAACATCTGACGCAAATGTTAAAAATTAGCTGCTCAGTGAAAACGACAAACCACTGAGGCAAATTTTAAAAATTATCGAATGTTGTGCGAATACGTGCATAAGAACGAACAGATGAAAGGCTTGTTAAAGTCGCCGAGGTGCGAAATTCGGCAAGAAGCACATCACAACAGCAGAAATAAACAACAAAGCTATCAAACTTCTTTCAATTTTTTAAGAGAATACGTCAAGGCCTGTACGAACATAGAATATTAGTACAGTTTCTTCTTTCTTGCAAGACATGCCCGTCCGCCAGAGATCCAAGCCGCCATAGTTATAACAGACACGAACTGCCTAAGTTATTTTTTAGAGTAATGACAGACGACAGTACTATCGGAAAGCTGTGGCGTGGAGATCACAGTGTTTCAAATCGAGGCCCTACCAATGCGCAGTGTATTCTGGTCCGCTGAAAGCGAGGCTCTTCCACAGCAGTGCATTCTGGTCCGCTGAAAACGAGGCTCTACCACAGCGCAAAGCATTGTGGTCCGCTGAAAGCGAGGCTATAAACCACGGAAAATCTCGATTTTTTTCTACCTTTTTATTTTGATTATGAATTGCTGCTCCGCTCGCTGCGCTCGCTCCGCAGCAATAAGCAACAATTCTAAACCTCTTATCCTTTCTAAAAAAGAGAAGTTGTAATCGAATTCCTCATTTATTAAGCTTTCAGAAAATGTATACTTTTTTAAAGCTTCGCCACGAAAACGTGTTAGCGTGAGGTGGTCAATTGAGGTATACTGATACCTTAATTGGGTTAGTGCTTTTTGTTTCCCGATTGTTTGTAACAGAACACAACAACAACAACAACAATATTCGAGCCCAGAAACGTTTAACAATAAAATAAATACATAACAAAAGGACATTAAAAAAAGGAAAGAGCACAGTCATTACATTTTATAAAGGAAACGGAAGGAAAAAATCGAACTCGTGTGTCTCACCACTTACTCGAAAGAATAGGAAAGAAAGGAGCTTGCAACCAGCGAACAGAACAATAAAGGGAAAGCAAAAAACCTTCAAAAGCATATTTAAATTTTAAAAGATTATTCTTCTCTAACCAGTCGGCTAAAATTTTTGCAGATTTTTCCTGGAAATAGGCGGTCTCCTTCGCGTGGTACAGCCTTGTGTCGTTTGTCCATGTACTCCTTTGCCTTCGACTTTCTAAGATTATCATTGGAACATGCGGTTCGAAGCATCTTTGAAGGGCGAGAAAGATCCAGGTATGGGATTTTGGTACGGATGTGACGATTAATCATCAGGGATGCAGGTGACACACCCGTGGATGAGTGTGGGGTATTTCGGTAGTTCAGTAAGAAAACAAACAGTTCAGAACGCCAGTTCTTCCTTTCTACACTAGCAGTTCGGATGGTTTTCTCCAAGGTTTCATTGAACCGCTCTACTTGAGCATTGGCAGCTGGCCAAAGAGGCGTGATTTTGCGATGTTTGATGCCCATTTGTTTGCACCATGCTGTAAACTCGCCAGATCCGAAGGGGACGTTGTCAGACGTAATAACCTCAGGAATGCCATGTGTTGCGAACATTTGATTGAGATGAGTAATAGCTGTGGCCGCTGAACTTGAGTGTGTAACATGAACCTCAGGATACTTTGAAGTTTCATCAACTGCAACAAAGAGGTATTCACCTGTTGGGAACGGGCCACAGTAGTCAACATGAATTGTGTGCCAAACTTGTCGTGGCGGGTCAGTCATCCTCAGGGGCTCTGGGGGGGGGGCCTTGGTCCCACGATTTGGCAACCAAGGCATTCACGTACATATCTCTCTGCCTCTAAATCCATACCAGGCCACCAAACTCTTTGCCTCAGGTGCTGCTTAACTTTGGTGATACCTTGGTGCCCTTCGTGTGCAAGTTCAAGAATGCGGGGGCGCATTGCATGTGGAATGACAATGCGGTTGTCTCTCAAAACAAGGCCTCGTTTCTGAGAAAGTTCTTCTCTTAGAACTTGGAAGGGTTGTGGTGCAGCTGACCAGTTGCCAGTGTCAAGGCAATCTTTGACAGTGTTCAATGTAGGATCAGATTCTGATGCCACTAGTAGTTGTTGGAGGGTGACTGCAGAAGGGAGAGAATCCACGATAAGAGAGTTGACGTGGTCCTCTACCGGGTCTCTGGACGTCTCAGTCTGGAGTGGTTTGCGTGACAGGATGTCAACAGCGTTTAGGATGCCAGGTTGGTAAACGATTCGTGGGTTGTAATGCTGAAGTCGTAATCGCCAACGTTCAATTCTCGGGGATGGGTTACCACGACCATTTAGGAGAACTTCCAAAGGTTTGTGATCACCAACCAAGTCGAACTGGCTGCCGTGAATGTGAAAATGGAATCTTTCGCACGCCCAGACTCCCGACAAGGCTTCTCTTTCTGTTTGGCTGTAGCGCTGCCCTACGGGGGAAAGGCTACGGCTTGCAAATGCCACAGGGCGTATAGATCCGTCAGGGTGCTTCTGAGTTAAGGCGCCGCTGATTCCGATCTTGCAAGCGTCGTGGCGTACTTGAGTTGGTAAGGAGGGGTCAAAATGAGCTAGAACAGTGTCACTCGAAATGAGGTTACACAGCTTTTCAAAGGCTTCTGATTGTTCAGGACCCCATGACCATGGAGCGTTCTTGTGTGTCAGTCTACGTATAGGTTCTGTCATGGTAGCCACATTGGGAACAAAACGGGCCACTGTGTTTACTAATCCTAGAAAGCTTCTTGCTTCAGTAGCGCTGCTGGGAGGCTGCATTTGTTTGATTGCCAGTACTCGATCCTTATCTGGTGACACTCCGAGTGCAGAGATGTGAAATCCATAATAGTTCAGTTCTGTGACACCAAATAAACACTTTGCTGGGTTCACTGTGAGATTGTTCTCTTGAAGACGAAGTAATGTGCTCTCTAGAGATGTGTCATGTTCTTCTTTAGTGGTGCCATGGACGAGGATGTCGTCGGCAATGTTCCTGACGTTTGAACATCCTTCTAAGACTTGGCCAATTACGTGTTGGCAGATCTCTGATCCAACTGATGCTCCGTATGGGAGGCGCTTGTAGCGGCGGAGACCAACATGGGTTTTGAATGTTGTCAGGTGGCGGGAAGATTCGGCCAGCTCAATTTGGTGGTAGCATTCCTTAAGATCGATCTTAGAAAAGAACTTGGATCCATTCAGATCCTGGAGAATTTCTTCTGAAGTTGGGTACGGGTGGTGTGTACGAAGGAGGGCTTCGTTGGGTTTGCACATATTTACACACAGTCTGATATCTCCGTTTGGCTTATCAACAATTACAACTGGTGACACCCAAGGTGTAGGGCCAGTGACAGGCTCGATTATATCTTGGTCTTCAAGTTGTTTCAGTTTAGCCTCTACCTTGGCACGGTAGTGTATTGGCGTAGGGCGTGAATTCTGAGCCATGGGCTGTACGGTTGGGTCGATGCTGAGCTCAAGCTGGTAGTCCTTCAGCTTTCCAATCTCACCACTAAACACTGCTGGAAAATTCTCAAGGAGATAATTGTATTCTCCATGGGCAGAATAACTTTCAGATTTTATTGATGCAGCAACATGCAACATTCCTAAGCGTGTGGAAGTTTCACGGCTCAAGAGACAACCAGCATTTCTAGCTTTCAACACTAGGAACCTTGTCAGATCCCTCTGCCCGGAAGGAGCAGTGATTAATCCGAAGAATGATCCAGCGAGGGGAATTGGAGCAGGGTTGTCCTCGCCATATGGACGAAGTTTCACATCTGTGGGCTTTAAAGGCAATGTTTTGACGGTGCTGAGTGCTTCATAAGTTGCATAGTCAATAGTGTTAGCTGTTGCACCTGAATCAATACAAACTTGAACAGGGGTACCTTCAATGGTGACGGTAGTATCCGCCTTTGCTTGACTAGAGCTGAGTTGAAAAGCGTCATGCTGATTTTCACTGTCAAGGGATGTGTACTGGATGTTTGAGTTGGCGTCCCGCTGTGCTGGGTGTCTAGAGGCTGGTGTTCTCTTGAGGCAAACCCGACCAAAGTGATGTAGAATTCCACATTGCGAACAGGTCTTACGAAACGCTGGGCACTTGGGTGTTCGAGGTTTGTGGTCAGCTGCCTGTCCACAGTGGGTGCACTGTCGTCGCCGGTCAGAGGTAAAATTTGCTCGTTCATCTTCGTCCGCCGGCATCGTAACGTGGTGAGCGTGTGCGGAGTGGTCCTGGGGCGAAGTTTCTTCAATGTTCGCAGCTTGAAAGTTCGCTGACTCCATCGATCGAGCGATGTCCAACAAAGAACTCAGTGTAGCTGAGGATTTCTCACGCAAGAGGCGTCTACGGAGTATAGTGGACGAACAGTGTTCAATCAACTGGTCCTTGATGGCTTCGTCGAGAGAATACTTGTCGAATTCACAGTTTTCGCCCAGACGGCGCAGACGTGTGACGTATTGATCCACAGGTTCGCTGGCAGCTTGATGTGCCTGTCGAAATGAGTGCCGCTCGAACTGTAGGTTCTTCTGGGGGGAAAAATACGTTTCCAGTGCGGCAACTGCGTCGGCGTAAGTAGTGCCCGTGTCAGAAAGTGTAGCGAAGATATCTTGGACGGCTGGTCCGGCAAGATGAAGAAGTAAAGCTCTTTTGCGGTTGTCGACTGTAATTCCACGAGCATCAATGTAATACTGTAGCCGTTGTTTCCATCTGGTCCATCGCGGACCCACGCTACCGGCTTGATCGAAGGCATCGAAGGGTGGAATAGACGTGATCTCCGCCATCCTCGTCGCCAAAATATGGTATTGTCGGGAGACAAGACAAGACGTTGAGTGGGAAAACAAAAACCTTTACTACATCATGGCGTCCGCCCTTGCCTGGCCTCCTTGCGCCTGCGCCCTACAAGCTAGGTGCGCAATGCGTATATACAATAATTATAGTGTTACAGGGTTATGTCATGGCCTTAGCTTAATAACGGGGCTTAGATTCTGCTTTTTATATATTTGATTCACAATCAAGAAATTCTGTGGGTATGCCTGATTCTGGTGACACTGCTGATGTGATGAAATGTTCTGATATTAGTTACTTGGAGGAATATTTGAGTTCTTTGTCA
>OX393573.1:7430175-7582675 GCA_947652115.1 Blastomussa wellsi
GGACAACCATAACAAACGCATCCTAAATGCATCTACACAGGCTGATAGCACCGCCGTTGCCACCGCCGCCGCCGCCGCTATCATTAACAATAACAAGACATGCAACTGCCGACAAAAGAACGCATGCCCGCTTGACGGAAACTGCCTACAATCTTCAGTAATCTACCAAGCCGCCGTCACGCGCAAAGACACCAACACAACAGAAACGTACATCGGGCTCACAGAGAACGACTTCAAAACTAGATACAGAAACCACACCGCATCATTCCGCCACGCTAAACACAGAAACTCCACCGAACTCAGCAAGCACATCTGGACTCTCAAAGACAACAACATCGAACACTTTATTTCCTGGCGCATCCTTTCATCACACTCGCCGTACAACAGCTCAAGTAAAAGATGTAACCTCTGCCTCAAAGAAAAATTCCTAATTATCTGCCGACCCGAACTATCATCACTAAACAAACGTAATGAACTCGTGTCTTCTTGCCGCCACAGAAACAAAGCCCTTCTACGCAACAATTAAACTGTAAAATCTCGCGCTGCATATATTATGTAAATGAAATTGTATATAAGCGATGGTAAAGAATATTCTCATTTAATCCCCTGATGAGTGGGCAACCACGAAACAGGCTTGTAGGGATGACCTAGTAGTTTATTTGATTTTTCTCCCACAACATATATATATATATATATACCTTTCAAATGTCAACCAAACGGTGGGGAGAGATTGCAAAGGAAAGAGCCCAAATCGAGGCAATAAACGGAGAAATTCTTCGGGCAATCAAAGAAAACAAATATGCGAAATTCTTTGGGCAGGTGGCGGCGGAAGAGCTGTTCAAACCGATAATAAAAAGACTCGACGCTCAGATAAAAGCGCCTGAAGCAGAAGCAGAAGAGCCTGGGCTGAAGAGCCTGAATTTGGTCAAAATTAAGAAGACGGAACAGAACCAGGCCCTGCCTTTGGGCTAGATGAAGGAGATAAAGGTGGTGATGATGATGATGAGGATGATGATGATGATGATGAGTTTGAAGTAGGTTTTTCCTCACCAGATGAGGAGGCTCCAGCACCGCCAGCACCGCCAAAACAACAATGGGTGGCGCCGACAAAACCACCAAAGCTTAAATCAGAATCAGTTACTTTGCAGACGTTAAACAGTATGTTGACAAAGACCAAAGGCAATCCAGACTATGTGGTGCAAAGCGGTGATTTAAAGGGTGATACAAGATATGACCTTTTAATGACAGCCATAAAAATTTATAAAACATTAGCTGAAACAAATTGAAAATGCCTCGGAAATGGAGGGAAGCGGCTTTGTTGACGTAGAAGCGCTCGTCGACCAGCTGAACATCAGCTTGGGTTCAATCAGGGAAGGAAATACGTCCCGAAAGCTGCAAAAGCAGATGAGAGAGATTCTTGAGGTGTTGGTGGGCCAGAGGCTACTTTCAAAAATGGAAGCAAAGAAAATTTTGCAGAATAATATATGGAGAGAATAGTGCGTCACTTCAGTTTGTTACTCGACTCGGCGCTGGCAAGGCGGAAAGACCCGCACAACCAAGCGCCAGAGAACTTCTCAGTTCGCTTTGACCCCCCAATCACATTGGACAGGACGAAAAAGTACAAGGCAGCCCTGAATGAGCTCGTCTCCATGACCTATTCGTGGTACAACGTGGCAAAGGAGTACCACAGCAACACTTACAAATGGAGAAACGCAGGGCAGGAATGGAAGACCGAAACCATCCCAGACGGAATGTACAATTACAAGTAGCTCAGCAACATGATCCAGAGGCAAACAGGAAAAGTAGACCCAACGATGTGAAATCAGCAGACATTTTCCACGTGTATTTCGACTCTACAACGTTCCGAGTGCTCATTTTGATAGAAGACGGCTCGAGCTCAACCTGTCAGAAGGAAAATTAGCAGATCTGGTGGGCTTCGAAAAGAAAGTGCTGGGCATGAGCGACGCACGCTACAGCGGCGATCGCGTTCCCGACATAACAAGGGGCGTTGACTGAATCTACATTCACTGCAACCTTATCCCCCGGGCCGTAAATAACGTTGGTGCCGACGTGCTATACGCGCTCCCAACAGCTGATCTGGCAGTCAGTTACCCCTTTTCGAGAGAGCCGCGTCACCTCCTGTGGCACCCACTGAACAAAAGTTTCATTATCCACGAGGTCAAAATGCGTATAACTGACGGACGTAACAACATCATGCGTTTGAACATCATACGTTTGAACGGCCAAACAGGCGGCTGCAATGGCTGGCCAACAAACGGTTAAACGACTTTGCGCAAGAATAAACCCGCTTTGCAAAAGCTCCCCACGGCCGTGAGTGAGGCATCTCTCTCCGGGTGAAACACAACGACATCACCGGCGGCAGCGACACGCTCCACCTGACAGAAACACAGATCAAGAAGCTCCATCGAGCTGCCGCTGCAAAGGAAGGTGCGGTCTTAAAAATGAGCTAGACCCAGGTCCAAAACACGGCACGTTTCATCGCTGTCAAGGGGCTGCAGGTTGGAAAGATCCCGGCAGCAATGGATGAGGGGTTGCAGGTAAACCCGGCGTGGAATCGCCCCCCACCGTACATGGGCACACGGGGTGAAAAAAAAAAATGAAATTTGTTGACACACCGCTAACCGACTTTAACCTGCGCCAGTGGTGTCAGCAGCTTGGCATTCCTCTTAAAGGCATTTATTCCAGAAACGAAGCCATGCCAAAAGAACATTCACCTTGCATAATAAACATGGACGATTTTGATGAACAGGAACCTACTGGGTTTGTTGCAGACTTGGTACAAACGATTATGAGTACTTTGACTCCTTCGGTCTCCCACCTCTGGAATGGGAAAATGAGCTGGCTCTCTCTGGCGAAAAGACATTTCTCAGGAACGACAATCAGCTTCAGTGGGAAGGGAGTGTGTGCTGCGGATACTACTGCCTGCTTTTTTTGAATGAGCGGGAACGAGGACGCTCATTTCAAGAAGTGCTTGACATGTTTTCCGACGACGTAATGGCAAACGAGGCTGTCGTCAAACAATATTTTTCACGTTAAGTTTAGAAACATGCAGGTTTACTGTGTAAACGAAAAGCGGTTTACACCCAATGTGCCTGGTAGCGAAAGAACTGTGACTGCAACGGGAAAAGGCAGAAAAATGCTGAAGGTAAGGTGCACCAGCTGCGGCATCACCAAAACTAAATTCGTTACGCCAGGAGGAGCTCTGTTCCGGCGTAAACCTCGATTGCTGAACAAGATTGCTGCAGGTGCGAGCATTTTCTTGTCAGGTCCCGCACCCACGTTTGCTACAATGGCATCGCAAGCGTTCAAAGGCATCTCTGACAATGTAAACTATTATCGTTGCCGCCGATGAACAATATTTTTACGTATATATATATTTTAAGTATAGAATGGACGTTTACTGCGTGAAAGAAAGGCAGATTACACCCAATGTTCCTGGTAGGAATGCCGGTCGTTTCGCCAACGTGCTAATTCGCCATGACCAGTTCGCCAACGTATGAGGTCGATTCGCCAACGTCTAAGTTCAGTTCGCCAACGCTTATATCTCAGCAGTAAAAATGCAGTAAAAACGGGGCTTCTGATCTATAAGGTGCTGCAAAAAAGGGAAATTCTGCAGCATTTTCAAGGGAAATTATGCGACTAGGAAGGTACATTATGCGGCAAATTATGTATTTTTAAGCTGATTTAACATTGTTTTATTAGGTCTCAGACAAGGAAAATCATTTTTTTGCTGTCCAACAGGCAATTTGAGCTTAATCTTAAATGTGTCATTTTTTTACTGGAACATTGATTTTGTCAGAAATTTTTCATTAATTATCTGAAATAGCATTTCAGAGCTTCTAGATTTCAAAATCTAGCAGGGCGTTCAACTTTTTTGTTAAGACAGTTTGGTTTAGCATTTGTTTACACATTTGAAACAGTCTGAGGAAAAAATAATATGTACAAACAGGGTTTGAAAGAAAACCTTTAATTATAACTTTCCTTTCAGGCAAGCTACTCAAGTTTTGTTTGCCCTGGGAAAGACTAGTTTCCTTTTTTATTATTTAATTGGCAGATAGTCACAGTACCTTCTCCATTGGGTAAGATGGAAAAGTCTGGACACAGCTTTCTCATGAAGCATTTTTTATTCTTCCAGATTCCACTAAAAATGTGCTTACCAATTCGCAGTTGAAATGTGTAATTACAATGATTAGTAGTTGCATAAAAAGGCAGTAACTTCATTGACAGCATTAATTTTTGTAAGGGTATTTTCACAAATTATTTTAAAAGAACCTTACCACCAAATAAATAATATTGGAGCTCCGCTTTTAGGCTTGGCTAAATCTATATATTATCTACTGGAACATATTTCCAATGTTGGCGAACTGACATATTTGCGTTGGCGAACTGATATAAGACATTGGCGAATCGACCACATATGTTGGCGAACTGGTCGTTGGCGAATAGGGACGTTGGCGAATCGACCGGATACCCCTGGTAGTGACAATGTCGTTACCACCATCAACGGCAGGAAAATACTGAAAGTAAAGTGCGCCAGCTGTGGCATAACAAAAACTCGATTCCTCCCATCAACAAAGGGAGAAGGCATTGATATCCATAGGCAAGCTTCCCAAACCGAAGAAAGGGTGGACTCTCCCCAGTCACAACTACACACAGGGTCTTTCAACCCGCATAAAAAACAGCCGAAGTATACGACTCCAAAATGGGGAAGATTTTTGAGATTTACCAGCAGCCGACAGGGACCGCAGACGCTGTCTCGATGCAACACGACGTTGACTATGCCGTTTGTGCTGGGAAGAAAAATGAAAAATTCTGCAAACATGCTGCCGAAGTGAAGGCTCTTGACGCGATCCCGAAAGAAAAGAGGCAGTGGGGCCACGCTGCAGCGCACAACATGATTGCCAAAGGAGCTGGGGCTGGGCATCGGCGAAACCATCAATGAACAGATCGGCAAAAGAATCCCTGGTGTTTCACAAGCTCAATCGTTTTACAAAATCCTGCCAGGGGTTGATAAAAAACTTGTCGACAACTACTGGTCGGGCGATATCGCCAAGGGTTCCTTCAACACAAAGACCGGTCTGTTGAGCAAAACGTTTTGGACTCACCCCAGCAAGAAATCCGGCACAAGCGGCGCTCCATGCAATGCTGTCACCTACAACAAGAAAACCGGCAAATGAGTGAATCATTATTGTGATTAATTTTCTCAGTATGCTATGCACTCTTCGGCGTAGTCTTCGTCGTCAAACAGCTCGGGTGGGACAATATAGTGGGGGTTTCCTGCTTTAAAACATGGATAACACAGCCCATTTTTCAAGCAGTTGCAACATTTGCAACAAACCACCACTTTCACTATTTGAGCGAGGTATTCACAATATACTACGATCCTACCATAAAGACAAGTTCATTGAACTAAAACCAGACACAGAAGCTTACAGAAACTCATTTTATTGCCTAGCAATATTATAGACATAGCTAAAACTCCATTATTTAAGCAAGCACTTGTGTAGTTCACATATAATCCAATTTCAACTAGTATATTTGTACATGTAATATTAATTGTATTTTTTTATTTACTTTTATAATGCATATATTTTATATTTGTTAGGTTATTGTTATTATTTATTTTTCCCCTTCCCTTTTCAATTTTTGATATAAGTCCTGCTGTGATGGGTATCCCTCTTTACAGGACTCCCCCTTATGAAGATCTAGATGGTGCGGTTCTAATGTCATAATTCACCCCAGTCCACCCCATTAGATATCTCTTCCGCCACACGTATTTGTAAAAAAGTCTTCGCATGTTTGTTCAGTACAGGTAACCAGTCGCCTAGATAACCAAAGTTAACTCCAGATGTTTACACTATTTCCGGCCGCCATGTAAATTTGTGCGGAACATTTCGACGAATATCTGAAGTTTGGAATAACGCACACAGCTGGAACTTGGAGACGTGTTAAAAAAAATAAGTGTTAAAAAAAAGAAATTTGAATTTTTTGGAAAATCGTATGTCCCCAGAGCCCTTCGTTTTTCGTGCCAAGGCCCTGCCAGCTAGGAGAAACGAAAAGGGATATGGGGACGAGAATACGGTGATTGAGCAGAACTTCCTTGTGAGTACGAGTGTCCATTTTGTTTGCAACCATGGCGTATCGAGCTTTTTCTCTACGAGCTTTAGCCTTGGCACAGATGGTATTTGGGGCTTTAATGATCGTGTTCGGAGTAGCATGTATTTTTTCTGCACATCATTGGAGTTCGTACGTTGGTTTTGGAGTTTGGGTCGGTTCTTGGGTAAGTTGCGTATCTGCGTGTTGTTCTACTAATAAGGTTTTGACGTTTTTGAAGATGATTTTCAGACCGTACTGTACAATCTCCGCCTGTAATGTTTATGTGACTCTACACCAGGGAATGGCTACTAGGCAAAATTACAATTACAGGAAAAACGAACCTTTTTCTTCCTAATTAACACGCGATATCCTTGCAAAACAATAATAAAGAAATTCAAGAACCTCGAAGGTATTCCAAACCAACGTTTCAGTTCATCGAGCATTCCAAAAAATAACTTTGTTAAGAAAAAGTGGCACCCGATCGATTAGAGCGAAAAAGGAGAAATGAAAGGTGCAATGCGTTTCAAACTGGTGCAAAGGTTTATTTTAACGAATAAAATATTTTGGGGTTAGGTCAGGGCTCGAAATTAACTTTTTCGTTCGGGAGCCAGCTGGTGACTAACAGGACAATTTTGGTCACCAACTTATTTTATGCAGAACTTACACAAGAACAAGATTTTATACGTTACTTTGCATGCAAAAAAGTCACAACTGAAGAGCTTAAATGATTAGAAACGGAATGATAAGTCTCTGGTCCGAAGGTGATGGTTTTCTTCAACCAGTCAAACGGACACTTGTAAGCGGACAGCTCTACTTGCGGCCACCTTGACAAAACCCTGTTTGAACTCTAGCTCATACAAGCTCTGTATTTACACATTCCCATAAGTGGCCGGCTCCAGTTTTGGACACCTTTTCTGCTTCTGAGGGAGTTCTTACGGGTGCTTACGGGTGCTTTGACTTGTCACTGTAGTTATTTTAAATGGAGTGACGCATGAAACATTTTAAGTCTGTGGTTTTCATGGTGAGACAAACACGGATCCTTTCGCATTTTCCCTTTGCTACTTCTTCAACACGCAGTTCTTTATTTTTGACTTGCTTTCCTTGACGCCTTTTACAGCCAACAAAAACGCCATCCTTGGCCCAGTCCCCTACACAACCACATTGCTCGTACCAGTCCCGACCATTTTTGGAAGAAGCCGCTGAAACAATATGGCGTGCCATATATAAACGCAGTGTTGACGTTTCAAAGTACATTCAATTCCTACGATTTTCTTGTAATATTCAGACATTATTTTAGTGGGGACGGAATGGTTAATTGTGTACTAGCTACCAGATCCAAATGATTTCCTTATATAAAGATTTAAAAACAAAACTTGTGTTGTGGCTTTCTTTAGTTATCGGATAAACAGAGTCGCCACTCGCCAGCTGGCGACCAGTTCTGAAAATTTAGTCGCCAGTGCTCAATTTTTGGTCGCATTGGCAACCAGTGAGTTGCAATTTCGAGCCCTGTTGGTGCACTTTAAAAACACAACTCGCAGCTTTATGGCTGAAGTACATCTTCAATGAAGCTGTCTTATTTTTATTCCCCTTCACTTTGCAAATTTACCAATAAGACAGCGGTCAAGTAATTATCACTGCCTACTTGCAAGTTCCTTTTAATCTAATTGCAGGTTTTAATCACAGGAATTCTTGGATATATTGGTGCAAGAAATGACTCAAAACCAAACAGATGTTTGGTGAGTTTTTAATCCTTAGTTTCTAAAATCACATTCTCCTTACAATCATTGTGCAGTCTTAGGCCTCAGTTATATGGTCTCGGGTACCCGAGACAACCCTCCCTCCTAAGACAACTTTACTGAGTGTTTATATGACAAAAAATTTTCCCTGTCAGCCGGGTTAAAGTTGTCCCTGTTTGATTATTTTAATATCCAACTCGCCAGTTATCCTTCTTACTTTGAATTTCTTTCGTCTATTCAATCACTGGAGGCCTTGCTTGGTTAACAAGACAACTCGCTTACCCGAGTCGTCTTGCCTCCCCTAGACAACTCGGGTAGGATAATATAAACAGTTGGCGGAATTCAACATTTTAGTGAAAAATTAGCTCGCCCAGGGTAACTTGGGGGGGGGGGAGGGGGGAGGGTTGTCTCAGGTACCCGAGACCATATAAATGGGTTGTTCCAGAAAAAATCCACAGCCCCCCCCCCACGGATGGGATTCTGGAAATTCTCGCAGGAGGGGGGTCAAAGACTCTGGAAATCCAGGCGAGAGGGGTGTTCAACTTGAAAAAGTCTTCTTCAGGGGTCATTTCGACCGATAGTTCAAGCGATTCGAACGTTAAGTTCGGTGACTTTTCAGCGCTCTCAGACCCTGAAAACAATAGAAATATTTTGTTCACATATTTCTCACCTGACATAAATAATAATCTAAGTTCTTTACAGTTCCTTTTATAGCAGAAAACGCGAAGAACAAGATACTAAAGAATGAACCAAAATGAACCCATCGCAACATTGTTGCAACAAAGAGCGCGAACGCCTGACACATTTCTACTCGTCCCAGATCCAGCGCGCCACCGTTCTGTAATTTCACGTTTTGCCCTGTTGAAGTCGTTGAAATCTTGGTTGTTTGGTGTCATAAGAATAACAAAGAAAAGAAAAACAAGTGATTTACTTTCACCCCGTTAATGGGAGCTGTTTGAAGTGCTTTTGTCCTGGCTTCATTTTCTTCAACATAAATTTTGCCTTTCTGATTCACTGATGAAAGCCAAAAGTCTTTTTGTAAATATGGCGGACTAATAAAGCTGTTCACAACACGAGCCATTACAGTGCAGACAACCAAGCAGTGAACGCTTGACTTTTTTTACATTTTGCTGATTGTCCAGTGAGAGCTCTTGATAAAGAGCAAAGGATTATAAATGCTAATTCAAGATTCTGTTAAAATGAAGGGCTAACACTGGATACTGATTAAAAAAATTACAAAAAAGGTCAAGTGTTCACAGTTTGAGTGTCATCACAGTAAGTTTGCAGCCATTCTTTACTAATTTTTAAAGTTTCTGGCAGCCTTTCACTTTGAGTTCTGTATACACTAAGTAGTACTTGTTTCACCCCTCTCCAACAAACAGCAAAGTAATAAGCAGCCTATAGGCTTGCCATTGTAAATGTCCATACAGATCCTCCGCTTATATTTTATCTACTACATAAACATTTCTGGTGTTCACAGGTTTTCTTAGCTTGGCTGCAACAGTGTGAAAGGTTCAACTTGACCAAATTTCATGATCCAGCCAATGGCCATTTAAGTCCTAAGGGAGTGTTGAAGTTCACCTCCAAATTTTCTCAGGAAACCAATTTTTCTCCAATTCAATTTCACATTTGGTACTTACTTATCATAAGAAATTAGTGGAGAGATTTTGAGCGAATTCTATTTCGGGGGCAAAATTGACTTGAGAATCTAACAGAGACAGCCTCTTAACCCATGTAAGAGACTTCTTCTAAGACCCCTACCCCATTGGAAATTCCAATTGAGCTTCATAAAATCATTTCTTGAAATGTTTTGATCTTTGAGAATACCCAGTCCCCAGGAATTTCCCATCTCTTCTGTGGAACTGGAACTACACAATAATGGTCAGTCTGCAGGGTTCAGCTTACCGTATTTACTCGCGTATTAGTCGACCTTGTGTATAAGTTGATCCCCTAATTTTGGGGCCAAAAAGTTTTCTTCATAATGTAGGTACAGATTTTATTATATACTGTATTTCTTAGAATTATTGTTCAGGTACTGTCGATATATGATGTACAATCACAGCAAGTTTCAATATGAAGTTTTAATATTCTTGCGTGTCCGCAATCGTTTTAACTACACATGTGTATGTGGGCATTTTGTCCATAATTTTTGAAACATGCTTACAAAATCAAACACACTAATATAACAATAGAGTTGATGTTCGCAGGAGTAAATATGTTTTTGGCCCGACTCAGACTCATTTTAGCCCAAGCCATAGGCGAGGGCTAAAATGAGCTCTGAGTCGGGCCAAAAACATATTTAAGCCCAAGAACATCAACTCTATTGTGTGGTTCCAGAAAATATCCATACTCCCCCCATGGTTACCCTTTTTCTTTCTTAACGCAAAATATGGTCCTAAAGTAAGCTTAAATGCAATTAGTATGGAATATGATAAAAGAGTTCGAGACATAAGGTCAGTCTCGTCCACTGAAGATCGAGGAACTTCTATTAAAATCAAAATCTAGCAAAGAACGAAAGTCTAATCTTCTTTATCGTTCAAATTCTTGTATAAATTACAGACTGAAAAACTTCATTCACATCTCATACCTTCAAAGGGCCTATAGTTTTAATCTGCAGTGCCGTAATCAGCCGTGACAGACCTTGACCTCACTTCCGCTTCTGACGTCATCAGCTTTGACCAAAATATGGAATCCCATTCATCCCAGTTCTACAGAAGGAAAAGAGCTTTCCAATGATACCCAGATGATATTGATTGGGTCAATGGTGCTTGAAATATGCAGGAAAACGCTTAGAATTTTCCTCCAAAAACTAGGAGGAAAATTTCCCTCACTTACCCTTGGCTACTCCATGTTGAGCATTTCCCGTCTCAATGATGCTTTCGTGGAAATTCTTGAACCGAAAGCAAGCCCAGTAAAAGGCCAACAAAAGCATAAAAAAGATACAAGGAAAGGAGAAAGGAAAAGCAAAAAATAAAAATAAAGAAATCGAAAAGCCTAAAGACCTGGGTCACTCTCGTCCAAAAATTATCTCAAAATTTTGATTTGTGCGCATGCCTGAGCTAAAATATCGTTAAATGCGATACTAGTGAAAAACCTGGCATGCCTTCATCCTGCAAATGCATTTTGGAGAAATTTGAAGCATATAATTTAGACTATAACTGACTAGAAAATGTTCAAAATGTCTAAAAAACATGTTTTTTTTTTCAAAAATCTCCAGGAGTCAATGGGTTAAAATAAATAAATCAAAATCAATGTTTCTGAATTAAAGATCATTGTACTAGCAAACAAATTAAGGTTTCAAATTATGTCCATTGGAACCGGGATGTTTTGTTGAAATCTAAATAAACTAAGTCCTGACTTAACAAACATTTGTAACAGCAAATGAAAAACATTTTCTTGCTAATGCACTGAAACATTTCACAGGCATTTCACAGGCCCAATCCACTGCAGCGGCTTCTGAATTGGTTCAACTTTTGGTGACTTCCTTTTTTAAAATGGTCATCACTACCCAAATTTTGGTCGCCGAAAGAAAAGTGTTTTAAAGCAGGATACTTCATGTCAGTTTCACATAAAGTGCTGCCACTGACCTTGATGAGCCAAATTGATACTCATTCGAAGAACGTTTTGATGCAGTTATTTTTATTTGCATTCAAGAGATCTTTGTTCAACTTTTCTAATTATTGCGAAGAAAAGAAAATAAAAGATTAAAGAAACAGGCAAGGAAGATAAACACACAAAACTAGTCAATTAGTGCGCAGTGCAGTCAAAATATTAAAAGTTACGGAAATTAAATGTGGTTTTCAAATGGTGGCTTCCCAATTGAAGACATCAAAGAACACAACAAAAAGCCCAGTAAAAACCATGATTTAGATTCAAGTGGATTGCAGGTTGGATGATTGGATAAATGTGCGGACAAATTTCTTTGGCTTAGTATTTTTCTGCCTAAAGCTGATGCCTAACAAGTCCTTTCATGACATGTGTCCTTTGCACTACACTGGTTGTCAAATTGGCAAACCTACTGTTGTTGCCAAATTTTATTATCACCGGCCATGGTCGCAGCTTGGAGTGCTGCTGAAGCTGATATGTTTGAATGTGAGCCACTTGGTTCACAACACTTTGAGTAAGGTACACGCTAAAGCCCGGTGAATAAAACCTTATGTTATGCGTAAAATTATGGCCAGTAGGGATGAGAATAAAATCGTGCATTACACGTAACATTATGGCCAGTAAGGATGTGAGTAATATCTTATGTTATATGCATAGAATTATGGCCAGTAAGGATGTGAATAAAATCTTACATTACACATAAAATTATGGCCAGTAAGGATGTGAATAAAATCTTACATTACACATAAAATTATGGCCAGTAAGGATGTGAGTAATATCTTATGTTATATGCATAAAATTATGGCCAGTAGGGATGAGAATAAAATCGTGCATTACACGTAAAATTATGGCCAGTAAGGATGAGAATAAAATCGTGCATTACACGTAAAATTATGGCCAGTAAGGATGTGAGTAATATCTTATGTTATATGCATAAAATTATGGCCAGTAAGAATGTGAATAAAATCTCACATTATGCATAAAGTTATGTCAAGAAAGGATGTGAGTAAAATCTTATGTTGTGCATAAAATTATAGCCATTAAAGGCTGGTTTTCACTAGCACAGAAGCATAACAACACGTAAAATTATGGCCAGTAAGGATGTGAGTAATATCTTATGTTATATATTTTATGCATAAGATTATGGCCAGTAACGATGTGAATAAAATCTTACATTATGCATAAAGTTATGTCCAGAAAGGACGTGAGTAAAATCTTATGTTGTGCATAAAATTATAGCCATTAAAGGCTGGTTTTCACTAGCACATAAGCATAACAACATAAGCATAACACTAGTGAGAACAACAGCAAAACACATTTGTTTTTATGTTGTCCTCACTAGGAATCACCACAGCATAAGTTGACATAAGCATAAGCACAAAAAGAACAGACTGTTCTTCTTGTGCTTATGCTTATGTTGCCTTGTGTCACGGTTTCTGGTGAGGACAGCATACGAAAAACAAGTGACTGTGTTCTTCTTACACTCATGCTTATGCTTGTACGCTTGTGAAAACCAGCCTTACAGGGCCCTAGTCAGCCACGCCTTTGTTATTGCTTACATGCAAGAGTTTCAGTGATTATATTTTATGCTGAGGGTGTCGAAACGGAAGAAATCACTGAGAAACTTGCTAATTGGTAATTAAACACTTCCAGTAACATAACTTGCTACAATGCAATAAGATTTTGCTTCACCATACAATTTCCATAATTTCGATGGCATCGAAAATGGCGTTGGCTGACTAGGGCCCTTTAAGGATGTGAACAAAATCTTACATTACACATAAAATAATTTATTATGGCCATAAAGGATGTGAATACTAACTTATTATGTTACTGTGCTCATCCTGATGTATATTCTTGTATTGTCAACAGATTGGATGTTTTATGGGTTTCTCCATCGCTGGTTGTGTCCTAGCTGGAGTCATGTTCATCTGCTATTGTCTGACTATTGCTGATTATTCTAAACTAAAGCGTTGCCAGAAAACATATAGCCCAAGCTATGGTTGGTACAGTTACCAGAGTTATGATTACTGTTTCAACAAGTTTGATATGAAGAGGGACACAGCTGCAAATGTAGCCGGGCTAGGCTCTTGCCTTCTTATCTTCTCCTTGGTGGAGTTCTTTTTGGCACTTGTATCATCCATCTTGTGTTGTGCTGGCGTCTGTTGCAGTACTCCATCTGTAAGTTGTGATGCTCAAAAGTTGACATATTACAGCATGGCATGCCTTCGTGTGGCCTTCCAATGAACTTTTTTGACAAGTTAGCCAACCAGAGAACACAAATTTGTTTTAGTTGTACCACATCCATGTTAAAAGCACGAGAGGTTTCGTGACAACAGCTTTGGACATTGCAAGGAGGTGGGACAAACAAATTTGCACTCTCTGATTGGCTAATTATAACTTGTCAAAAAAGTTTGTTGGGTGGCCACACTAAGGCGCGTCGCGCTGTAATTTCGTCATTGCTCACTTCATTTAGTACTTGGAATATACTATTAAGTAAGTGCTAAGGAGAAGACTTGAATGTACTGAATGATTATTTGGTGGAAAAGTGAATATTTGTGTGACAAGTAAATCATGTTTGTTTTGCTTTTGCTAATTATACTCAGTGATTGGTCTTAAAAACTTGGACTAATCACTTTCTCACCCCATTAGAAGTACATGTAAAACCAAAACAATTTGTGACTCGCTTTTGCAAATTTTTACCAGGCTTTGCACTGGCTACACTGCAGATGTGGGTACTTCAAGTTAAGATTGGTCAACTTGATTCTCTTTGTCTTTTGAGATTAGCCGGCATGATTACTTTGGTTTATGGGAGCTGCTCATGGCAGGCCTTTGGATAGGGTGCAATAAAAAATCGGAAATTGTATGATATTTTCAGGCCAGATTGAATGATAACAAAGGATAATTATGCAGTAAATTATGCAAATTATGTGATTTTTTCTGAGCTATCTTAAGCTTGTTTTACTAGGTTTATTAGAAAGAAAACCACTTTGTGTTTCTCTAAAGACAATTTGAACATAAAGGAACAACAACTATACAATTACAAGTAAATTGAGATTAAAATTTAATTGCGACTGGTAAGCTTAATTGAGCTTATATTAATAGTACACCAAGGTGTTATGCACCAACTTGTCTCAAATTTTTCTTCAACATTGTTTTTATGTGCACATCATAAAAGCTTTTCACTGGAGATTGTTACAGTGACGAGAAACATAATTATAATATAACCTGTAGTTATGCTGAAACTCGATAACTACATTGCATGACGAACAGAACATCAACCCATCATCCACGTGGAAAGAGCCTGTATCTTTCCAGTAGATAAAAGAGCAGTGGGCGCTTCCACTGAAAACTTGTCCATGAGGATGACGGCGAAAGAAGTCATGTCAACATTTTGGGTGCTTACCATTTGGCCAGAAAATCTGGAAATTTCGCTTTGAAGTCAAATGGAAAGGTAATTGTGGGCAACCTCCAGATCTTCCATTTCCAGGCCCTTTTTAAAGGTGGCGAGCAGAACCGAACATCTTGTAGGTTAATGGAAAGCACAATCTCCAACATTAGGTTGCTAAATTTGGAAAATCGCTTACCATTATGGAACGGTCTAACCAACTGGATTATTGTCAAACAATGATCACAATAAATATTTTGCCCATAGACCTGTTTCATAATTGGCTGCCAATTTTAAATTCTTTTGTGTGAATTTAAATTAGCCTTTCTAACCTCATTTGAAAGTAAACATTATTTTGATCAGGGCTTATGATAATTCACAGGGAAAAAAAGTCAAATTTCGCAGGATTTGCAAAGATAAGTTTGCGGAGAAAATTGCCAATTTCGCAGGGATTTTGGGGGCAAATTTCACTATTAAGGACGTTCGCGCAAAAATTTTCTACCATTGATTTTTTTCTGAAACTCTCACCACTGTAAGATAAAGAGTAACTGATGTCAGAAATGCAAAAAAAATTGGGCGTCACCGACTTCGTTTTGGAGATAACATGCCCAGAAGAACACCCTAAATCTGAAAACTCGCGCTTCATTAGCGGATATGGCTACAGTGTCTGTAAGCACAAAAATATTGCACAAACTTCCCACATTGAGAATTGTAAATAAAATAAGTTCATGGAAAAAAATATAGGTCACCGACCATTTAAGAGAGTAAACTACCAGGAAATCTACTTCTGGCCCTTTGTTTTTCATCAGCGTGCGCACTCGATGGATGACGTGGCGTGACGAATTCCGTGCGCAGTAACGATGCGCACAAACAATTAATGCAAACATCCTTAAATAAGAAAACAAGAAGCATTCCAGAAAAAATACTGCAGGATGTCAGGGAAAGAAAGAAAACGCAAAAGTTCATCCAACACAGTTCTGAAGGAAACTGTTCTTGTTTCGGGCGGCAAGAAAAACGTTGACTGGTTATCCTCCTTTTTCAGCTGCAATTTAGAGCCGAAAACAGCAACACAATAAATTTCTTTTCTGTCCTCGCATTCTTGTGTTGCTTTGCAGTTTCAAGGCAAGATTGTTCGTGATTGAAGGTTCAAATCCATTTGTGAAGTCAAAACACTCTTGCCTCGTCGTTAGTGTCATGCACGTACGAGTAAACATGTGCCTGCATTACTACAGACAGCAGTTTCCTTTCACACTCCATATAGTGTCACATTGTGGCCAGTGCCCAGTTTTTGGCAACATTAATCCTAGAACACCTGGTAGTTTTTGGTATGTTGTTTACTCGTGGCAGTGACGAAATTTCAAGACAAAATAATTTACAAGTTTACGGCAAGTTAACAGCCCCAATATTTAGTCAAGATAAGTTTCAAATATGTTGTGCCGACATGTATTTGGTAGGGTTTGCAGCAAATTTCACGGTATTTCGTGTGTTTTTGTCAATTTTGTGGGATTTCGCAGAAATACCTGAATTTCGTGGCTCTGCGACCACACGAAATATCAGAAGCCCTGTTTGATTTACCAACTCGAAAATGAGGCTAGAAAGGCTAATTTAAATGAATACAAAAGAATTTAATATTTGCAGCCATTTATGAAATGGGGCTATAACGTGAAGCAACACGCGTTGTAGAAGGATCGCATGTCATGGATTTATTTCAGCAATTCTGATTGGATAACTCCAAGAAAAGAATTGTCTAGTTACAGTAATAGGCAATTCTTTGAGAATGAAAACTGGCACCAGGCCCCAGACACGCACAAAACTAAAGTAACGCCTTGAACCACGAGGGGCCCTAACAAGCCGTGTGTCTGTTTTTTATGTTTGAATTATAAAGAAATGTACGGAAATATTGAAGAGTCTTAAAGAAAGTCTTAAAAAATCTGTGGCAGTCCATTTGTGTACCAGGGACCAACTGCCATGCTGTGTGCCTCACACTGATTGGTTGATGCTAAACAAACAACCAATCAGTGTGGAGCACACGGCATGACGGGTGGTCCCTGGCATACGAACGGACTGCTGTGGATGTTTTTTTGCTTTGAAAGCTGCATTTCTTGAAAATTAATTGTGAGTTAGCACTCAGATTTTGAATGGATCTTTGATTGAATGCCACGAAAAGAAGCTTCAACATTTCAGTTTATCTGATGCTTGATTTGGGAACTGGGCAATTCCAATTTCTGTGTGAAAATTGGCTTGGCACTGGAGTGGTTGAAAATGAGCTTTCCACCCTTGTCTCCTACTTATAACATGAAGCAACAGTCAGAACAAAACCCACCAAATTGCTCAAATTTGCCATTTTGAGCCATAGAAACAATGATACACAACAACTGAGGTGGGTTTTACGTTTCTTTGAGCTTTAACATAGACATTACTTGATATAAGGCTATGATATTAAGACTCTTCAGTATTCCCATGCATTTCTTTATAATTCAAACAAAAAACAGACACACGGCTTGTATGGCCTCCCTGTGCTTGAACATCAATTGTTTATGAAATCAAAGGTTTCAGAACCTTTTTGACATTTTTTCAAAGGTAAATCATCTTGAAATGAAGGCAGCATGCAGGATTTTTTATATGAAGCTTTAATTTATGGTTTACTTTGTGAGAGTTGTGTTATTTTATAAATTGCCTAATCAGATGTGATTTGAGATACACTGCAAAATCACACCACCGCATGATATCAGCTGGCCTGTCATGGAGAGTAATCACTGGTAGTTTAAGGGTACTGAACAGGTTCGCGGGTCAAATTTGTTCAAAATTGTGATTTTTATTGTACATAAACTGTGTGTATTTTCCTTTCTTTTACAAAAAACAGAAATCCAAAGTCTTTTTTCACTCTGTAGTTATTGCGAATTTCCTTTTGTGCGTGACTCATTACGTCACACTTTAAAGGTGTCGAGCTGTCAACACTGCTAGATCAAACGCGGGAAATTGGCTTCCAACAGAGGGAATTTCCTTTGCTCGCGTCGCTAACTTCTGTCGTTGCAATACAGTTTTGACTGGAGTTTTTGGATGGAGAGAGAAAAGAACAGAGAAAAGTGAGAAAAAAGTTTTTGGGTTCCAAAGGCTGATCAGTGGTACCGTAAAAAGTAACCAGGGAATTTTTTCAAAACATAGAAATGCTGACAGAAAGCGACAAATTGTCACAACGACCGAACGAAACACTAAATATTGCTACTAATACAGATACTTCCCTAGGCTCCCCCAAGCAGAAAAAACAAAATAACATCAAAGAATTCTATTGAACCAGGCGAAGGTTTGGATTCCGGAATGGTGGATTCTAGGCATTCTTTATCAGACAAATCTGTTGAAACATCACACGACAACAGCAACGAATTCATACTATTTTAAATGAACACAAAACTGAAGAGCCGATACGCTAAACTATACGGTACTGCTATCCAATGACTCTTAACCTAAGGTTCTTCCTTATGCACCGGTACACGGACAGAAAAGAAGGAAAAGCAATCATAACAAACAAATATTTTATAGATGCGTGCTACATACCCTTCTTCCCGCATTTCGGAGAGCATGCTTTCCCGATCGGCGGCTTGCTCGCGATTTTCGTTCGCCCGTTTTTGAAGCCCTTGTACTCTTTGGTGATCTTTTTCCTCTTCCTGGGCCGGAAATTGTTCAGTGTTTCCCCATCGCAGTCAAAACCCGCTAGAAATTACCACATTGTAATTCTGCCTCAGAATTGTCGGCAAAGGATACTTTGATCTTGAAATAATATCTACCACCACTTTCCCACATGTTGAGCCTGATTGGTACATTAAGGAGATAAACCGGAAAACCACTCCCCGAAGGAGTGCTATGTTTATGAAACTTTCTTTGCCGTATTTCTTGGCAACATTTTTGGTGAAGTTTGTCATCTTTGAGCGGCTAGTTTGCATATGAGAATTGATCGTAGAAGAGTGAAATTTTGCTCAATGGTACATGAATCCCTCTTCTCCAAAAGTGTGTCGGGCTTTAGCTTATTTGTTTTTCATTTTGAAGATATAAGTCCAAATGCTGTGTCAATCCTAGAAAAGTATGTGAACAAACTTTGAATTGTAATAATTTTTTTTTGAGAGCTGATCTAACGATTCCCCGACACACTTTTAAAGCCAAACATGTGCTGAGTGGCATGCAGTCATTATTTACTTTGAAAGGCCAAAATCCAACACCAGTTTGCTGCACTTATAAACATTGTTCTATTTGCATTTAACTGACTGCAGCTTCTCTTATATTTAATTTCACCAGTTAAAAACATTTCCACGACATTCTTAGTTCTATAATCTTTAAAATGATGTATAGGTTTAGGCACTTCCCTAAAATTACGCGCATGTGAGGTTCTTTTTGCGCTGTTTTGCTTTTTACCTGTTCAGTAACCTTAATTGTCCATTCTGAAGTTCAAAAAAGAAATGGACCCTACAGTAGTAGCCATTGTTCAAATTGTTTCACAATGTTATCAAGAAATAAATCTCATCACCGGAACGAAGACCGGATGCAAGAGAGCGGCGGAAATCGACCCTAATCACCAGGAAGATCAGCTAAAACTGCATTTGCATATGGTAATAAGGACATAATAACGAGCTGTAAAAGGTTGCCCAAATTCCATTCAAAATGTCTTATCCTGATGTTTAGAGATGGCCTCCCACAGATCCATGTAAAGTTTCTTTTTTCTGATATTGATGTTTGAATCTGATCACGAAACAAAACTCAATCATGCAATTGAGTAACTTTAATGTGATCTCAATTCTGAATTAAATAAAAATGCTGTTACAGTGCGATGTGCCTTAGTGTGGCCACCCAAAAAACTTTTTTGACAAGTTTTAATTAACCAGTCAGAGAGCGTATTATTTGTACACCTCCTTGCAATGTTCAAAGCTGTTGTCACAAAACCTGTCATGTTTTTAACAAGGAGGCGGGACAACTCAAACAAATTTGCACTCTCTGATTAGCTAACTTTTAAAAAAAGTTTATCAAGGGTGGCCACACTGAGACACGTCGTGCTGTAAAAGCTTGAACTTCTGAATGGGTTGTTTGAAAGGCGATTTCATAGTTTATACCCCAGATTTTAAAGTTGATTGAGGTTTTAATTTATTAAGGGCATTTTTTCATAGCTAATCTTCTGTGGAGTTTGAGAATGATTGATGTCAAAATTGTCTGACTGGCCCTAACAGGATGTGAACACAAAAAGCCCCTCACACTAGGCTTCAACATCCACCAGGCCCCATCCAAACACCCCTCCCCCCACCTTGATGATAAGTATACAGCAAACAGTTAATCGGGTTAAACTTGAGTCGAGGCCCTAGGCTCTGGGTTAAAGAGATACATGTACTGCTGGACTGAAAAGCATTTTGCCCAATCACACAACACATTTCACCCTGTCCAGAGACAATAATCAAACCTTTAGGTCACTCACTCACAGAAATCAAAGGCTCTTAGAGCCACCTCATGGTATGGTGGAATGCAGAGATAAACTGGTTAAAAAGGATTTTTAAGGAAATCAAAGGCTCTTAGAGCCACCTCATGGTATGGTGGAATGCAGAGATGAACTGGTTAAAAAGGATTTTTAAGGATTTTTAATAGTTTCTCTGAATGATCAGCAGTATTACCCATCTCTTTTGAATTGTTCAAAATAAGGGGGTGAAGATCTTAGGTTTCTTAAAACTCTGAAACCCTCATCAAGATGAACAAGTTTGTCAATATAATCCTCGGATTTTAAATCACGGCAGTGTATTTTTTGCCTTTTTTGTTACACTTCCTAAGAGAAATACAAGCACTATCTTGAATTTGTTTGATCTGCAGTTTTTTCAATTTATAGAATATGTTTGGCACAGGCATTGCAACTCTTCTATCTTGACATCTTAATTCCCATTTAACGACTGTATTATATGATACTGGTACGCTTCTTTCCCTGTTGTCAGGCCTTCATTTTCCACAGAATAATGTAGGGAATGATAGATGTACCTAATGGTGTGTTTCCTTCCCCTGGTGCAAAAGAAATAACGCTTTCTTTATTTTCGGCTGCATCTGGTTCCTGTAGCAGTGTATCTGTTACTCCTGAAGGATGTTCATCAACTTCACACCAATTGTCACTATTTTCTTTTACACTGTCCGCATTATCAACATCGGCGATGGATATATTGTTTTTGTAATCTGTTACAATATTATTGATTTGCACATCAGCACTATGGGTGTCACAAGTTTCAACAAGTTCATTCCAATCTTCACGAGCACTTGATTCTGAATGTATATTATCTATCCATGTATTTTGCACTTGTATACCTTCACTTTTAAATAAATCACTATTGTTTACAAGATATTCAACTGTATCTAATACTTTATTCTGAAACTGGTAATGATGTTTGTAACTTAAACACCTTTTGAGTTTTATTGGAATAGTTTGTGTTTCACTTATTGGCCTAGGGAGACACTGAACAGTTGAATTTACATCACTTGGTACGTTAACTACGTTTCCATGAATAGACAGTTGACCACCTTGAGGAAGTTCATGCATTTGCATAAAAGGTATTTGAGGTGATATAAGTCGCTCCTCAAGTGATGTCAAATTCAATAATTGGCTTTTGAACAGCTGGGCAACTTGCCTTTCTTCATAGTTGAAACACAAGTTATGCAAATCCATTCTGTGTTATCAACACTTCTAACACCAGTAACACAGGATTCAATAAGTTTTGGTGCACATGCCTTATATTTGTTTGCATCACATTTCACTACAGAACACTTATACCACATTTGGTCGCAACAAGTGCATATATATTCTGGGCCACATGCAATGTTTTTGTGGAACATATTTATCATAGCAATTGCATCATAATTGTTTTTCAGTGGTAATACCTGATGACTACAGCAGGGAAGTTGTGATACACTTGGCACTTCATTAAATGGTGTTTTAATAGCAGTTTTGGCCCTTTTTTTATAATTTATATTTATTTCTTTAATGTGTTGATGGTTATTTGTTTTTTGTTTTCTAAAAGCCTGTTTGTTAATTTCCCTTTCACGCTTTGGGTTCTCTGCTTTTCGTTTTCTAACGCTCCGTTTTTCAATTTCCCTTATGTACTCTGATCGAGTTTGCTGCTTTTCGTTTCCTAACACATTGTTTATTAATTTCCCTTATGTACTCTGGGTTCTCTGCTTTTCTTTTCTTAACACAGCGTTTATTAATTTCCCTTATGTACTCTGGGTTCTTGGCTTTTCGTCTCTTTGTACACTGTTTATTAATTTCCCTCATGTACTCTGGGTTCTCTGCTTTTCTTTTCTTAACACAGCGTTTATTAATTTCGCTTATGTACTCTGGGTTCTTGGCTTTTCTTCTCTTTGTACACTGTTTATTAATTTCCCTTATGTACTCTGGGTTCTTGGCTTTTCGTCTCTTTACATACACTGTTTATTAATTTCCCTTATGTACTCTGGGTTCTTGGCTTTTCGTCTCTTTGCACACTGTTTATTAATTTCCCTTATGTACTCTGGGTTCTTGGCTTTTCTTCTCTTTGTACACTGTTTATTAATTTCCCTTATGTACTCTGGGTTCTCTGCTTTTCTTTTCTTAACACAGCGTTTATTAATTTCCCTTATGTACTCTGGGTTCTTGGCTTTTCGTCTCTTTGTACACTGTTTATTAATTTCCCTTATGTACTCTGGGTTCTTGGCTTTTCGTTTCTTTGTACACTGTTTATTAATTTCCCTTATGTACTCTGGGTTCTCTGCTTTTCTTCTAGAGAAACACTGTTTGTTTATTTCCCTTATATAGTCTGGGTTCTTTGCTTTTTGTTTTCTAACAACTTCTTTGTTAACCTTTTTTATGTGCGGTGCGTTATTTTCTTTTCGATTTCTGAAGATTTTCGCTGAATTTCTCTTGCGCGGTCAATAGTCAATTTTCTCTTTTTCACAGTCTGCTTTTTATTTTCATCAGCTCTTTTGTGTTTCATATATTCCCTCATGTAGTTTTTTTGTAAATTTTTAGGCTTTTCCTTGTCATCATTACACAAGTTTTTATTCTCGTTTTGTGGGCAATTTTTGTTTTCTGTTAATTCCAAAGTTCTATCTTCTATCGTAGAAACATAATGAATTTCATCTAAATGTCCAATGTAAATATGTACAGCATTTGCAACGTTCAATGGTGTAACAACAGTAAAAGGACAAAAATTTGGATTTGATTCAGCAATATGAATTGACAAATTCAACAAATTCAACAGCTTGAATTATAATAGCATCAGCCCATGTTCCTTACATTCTTTGTAAGTAACCTTGCCAAGAATGGTCAGTGTTACTCTCTACAAAATGCTCAGGATGGTGCACTAGATACTGAATGCCAACACTACGCACATAAAAATGATTATTAGGATCGCCATATAACTGATGTGATACAATCTCTAAAAAAGCAATCACCACCTCCTCCAACATCAAGTGCAGTTCTACCCAATTGAGACAATCTGGTTTCTAACAGAGAATTCAAATTTATGGGTGACGTAAAAGGTTTCAGACTGCAATTTTTATTTCATGGACCAGGATTTAACTCAACATCTCCACTTAATAATGTAATAAGACTTTGTTTTAACACTAACAATTCCTACATTCATATTTCAAGTGGCTAAAAATATAGGCAGGAAAGAAATATGAACGATATAATAGAATTGCAGTCCACTGTATAAACTATTCAAAAACATCAACAAGTTTAGAGCTATAATTCATTACTCGTGGAGCACTCAAAAGGTAGCTCCCTTGCACTATGTTGAGTACTCGAAGGTAACTCTCTTGTAAAAGCAACAGTAATTGTTTTATTCAAAGTGTCAACGAATTGAATAATCAAGCTTAATGAATGGTACAAGGCACTGTACGTAAATGTCCTTCTACACACTCCAAAATATTTATTCTGATACCACACATGCACCAAATAACGTTTCAAATGTACGTTGTCGAGATGTTCAATATTCTCATGACCAAACAAGGTAATAATGTTAAAACCAGCAATTAGTGAAGAAAAATCAGGGTGAAACCAACTTATCTAAGCATAACCTAATTTATTTAAGCATAAACTTAAATAAAATGGAAAACTTATCATCCCGGAAAGACGCTATTTCAGATGATTACACATACCTCCAGAACAAACTGCTCCCCAAAGAAGCTTAAAGATGTTAATTTCCAAAAATAGATAAAAGGATGCAAAGAACTTAAAAAATTGTGCACACATTTTTGGTCTAATTAAGAGTTAATTGAGCAAAGTCTGTGTGAGTTCTATCTCTTTAACGTGGCCCAAAAGAAAAGAAAATCCAATCCAAGAAAACAGCATTTACAAAAATGTCTTACAATTAACATCGCCCCCAAACAGCTTCTCATGTAACTAGGCCTAGAGAAATTTTCAAGCAATTGTATCTTCACACAAAAAGCTTCAAATTTCTGTCAGAAGTCGCTTTTAAAAACCAATTGCATGCTTTTGTAAACTACACAACAAAACCGAGTCCTCGGATATTATGCCGTGACAAAAGGTAACAAAAAAATCTGCCGCTGACACATTCCATTTAGCTGATAACACTTAGCAGACTTTGAGATGGTATTTAGCTCGCGTGCATTTCACGTTTTTCTGAAATTGAAGAAAATATTTTTCTTCGAAAAAAAACCCCTTGTCCGTGGTCAAGGTAGTCCTTTGTAAAAAGAGACGCAACCCCCACTCCGTCTACCAGAAGTAATGCTTTGTTCTACATGTTATGAAAAACGTTTACTCCCGTTGTGTAGCCGTACTGAAATGTCTGAAGTTAGCGTGCAGTTGGTCTGTTTCGGGTCTGCAGTTCAATTTTATTTAGTCACGGAAAGCTGAAAGCAAATTGAGGAACTGTCCTATGAATACACCGTTATACAGACAAGCTGCAAAAGGAAAGGTGAACAACAAAACCTCTAGCTGGCTTGTTTTAGGTCTGCGGAATGTCTGCAGGTCAACGTTTCCATTTGGTCAGGGTAAAGCAAACATTATTAGACGCCATAATGTTAAAATACAGTACAAAAACAGACAACAAAGCTGAAAGGCGACCCACAGGTGACCTTTTATTCAAGTATAAAAAGGTGTTGATGGAGAAACATAATAATGTTGCATTCCGTGCATAGAATAGCTAGTTTTCTTATCAGAAAAAAAATAGCATTTCCATGTTTGAAAAATTTGCATAAATCTAACAGCTTTGTTTTGTTTTGGAGGTGTCAGCCACATTATAAGCTATTTATACTTAGCGCAAAACAACGTTTCCTAACAGAGATTCTGGCTAGCGGAACATTTACGAAGTTCTCGAAGTTCTTGCTTCTGGCTGCTCGCCATCTGTGTTTTTCTAACGTGATCACTGCTCTCCATTTTCCTAAAGTGCTCTCTGCTCGCAAGAAAAATTTGACAATTGCTCATTCTAGCAAAAATAAACACAGTGCTTGCATGCTCACAAAGACCATTCGACGGTGGCAATCACTGCAAATGGACACATCGTACATTGCCTGCAAGTTGTCTTTAAATGAAGTATGATAGAACCAAGGAAACCTTACCTTTACTTCCACATCGTAAAGCGTACATGCCATATAATTTCACAGCATAAATTTCTTCCTGCGGCTGAGTGCATTCCTCGCTGGATTGCAATTATCCTCATCAAAATGCAAACAAAGAACTCTAAACGCTCCATTGTCGTCCCGTTTACTATATTGATGCTTGTTTCTCTGCACTAGAGTATTTCTCAAAATAATTTCTTTCCGTTAGAACATATATTGGTGCACTTCGATGAAACATGGTCAGAAAATCGGTCTTACATTGAGCGAAACAAACCACACTGACGTTATAATTGTGTGTATAAATGTCAATCAATACAGGTCTCTACGGGATTGATAGATATTTCAACTGTGTACCACCCCCCCACATATTCTCAAAGAAAATAAGAGAACGGCAAAAGTTTGCAATCAAGCCTTGTAGCCCATCATGTTGGGGTATATCCACTCCCCCCTGGATGGGATTGCCCCCCAGCATTAAATTTGCTGGTACCCATTCAGACATTTGGGTGGAGAGAGCACTGTGGGAGTAAAATGTCTTGACAAAGAGCACAGCGCTATCTCCTGGCCACAGCTCAAACCCGGATTGCTAGATCTGGCCATTGCACCTCCCAGCACTCACTGACGTGCAGCAGCTATAATTTTTTGTTATCTGAGTGTGCCCCTTGTGACATTGGCTCTGTAATTTGTTTTCAGTTAGGATGTACTGTACATTGAAGAAAACCAGTTCTTTGTAATATAACTAAAAACTGTTGTTGGCTTCATGTAACTTTTGCTTTGTTCATTGTTAGACTGCAGCCAATCAACAAGTCACGTACATGCAACAGCCACAGTACATGTACCCAGGAGCACATGGAGGAATGGTTCTCTTTCAGCCAGATGGTGGTGCTATAACAACTATTCCACAGGGTTACCAAGTAGCAGGCCAGCAACAAATGTACATTCCCACTTCGCAGGTAAGGACATCCTGATACTTCAAATCCTGTGTTGACCAGTCTTTTTTTTAATTATGACTACCATAACAATTTAATTAAACCAGATATAACAAAATAAAAAAAAACATGAGTGAGTGTAGGTCAAGTACTTAACCTTGACCTTCTTAACTGTGTTTCACCAGACAACCTTGTATGTGTGTCAGCTATGTTGGAAAAGGGGTAGAAATTGTATTGCATCATTTTAACCCGACTCCTACACCGGCCGGCCATGACAAACGTTGGCCTTTGTTCTGGTTCTGAAGTCATAAACTTTGAGCAAAATAGGAATCCCTTTTACCCCATATCTGCAGGAGGGAAAGAGCTTTCCAGTGATACCCAGATGACATTGATTGGGTCAATGGAGCTTGGAATATGCAAAGAAATGCTTAGAAATTTCCGTCAAAAACTAGGCGGAAAATTTCCCTCACTTACCCATGGCTACTCTGTGTTAGGTTTTTAATGCAGGGTACAAAGAAGTTCAATTTTCCAGCTTGCCCTTTGGACAAGCTGCAGCCCGGAGGTCATTTTCACTAGCCTGGAAAAATTCTCAGAAGTGTGATGAATTAATTAATTAATTAATTGATTAATTCGTAAAAATGTTACTTGCCCGAAGGATAAAATCCACTAGCCTGATGGCAAAATCCGCTAGCCCTGGGCTATTGGGACACTAACTTCCAGGTACGCTCAGATTAATATTTTCATATCTTCGTGCCCCAAGTAGCCTGTGTTACCACAGGCAGGGCTTAATATAGCACATATGCAGAATAACGAGGTCGCCATTTAGCAACCAATTACGAAAAGTTAGTCGCAAGTTATAACAATTTTAGATCTTGGATAATGAAGATTCTTATTTTGATGTTGAAAATATTACCTCCAAACGAAAAGACTGCACAATTAAAACAAATTGATCCAATTTAGTATAAAATTTGCTCCTATACTTCCTTGGTACAACTATTGATGTATTTACTAGATATACTTCTCTTTATAAATATACTTCTCTTTTTAAATTCTTTACTTAATATTGTAACTAAAGTTTGTTGATGATTGACCCGCCTTGAATAGTTATAAAAGGAAAAATAGTATTATTAAATGATTAACAGGCTATGATTTTATTATTGCAACAACGCAAGCTTAGCTTTTATTTCATTTCTGTTAAATGATGCATGACGCAATTGTGAATCGCATTACCTGCTAAAATCTTCATCGATCAGTACAGTACACTGTTTACTACCAGTACATTCTCAAACTTTCAATTCCATTCAAAACTAAATTACATTTGTAGCCAAGTTAAAGAGGTCCAACTTAAAAAAAGGACACCATCTTGGACATCTCTGATCTAAGTTCAACACATGAACATCTTTAACTTTTGAACACACTTAACCTTTGCAGGTATTGTGTTAAGCTTTAGCTGTAGCTTTAAATGTGGAGTTGGATAATTGAGCAAAAGTAGTCAGTATTGTTACGAAATATTTGAATTTTTGGCAAGCACAAGCATGAAACGAGTGAAAGTTGCGAACCCCTACATCTGCCATGCTTCTTTTATTGCAAGTTGTTTTTTGCAAGAGGGAGCGCCCATGTGCACCAGCGATAATTTGCATATTGTTATAGATGGAAACAGTCATTTTCAAGAGACTTCTTGAAATGAAACGCACAGTCTTGAAACAGTGAATATCAATAATTGATTGTTATGAAACTGAAAGGCAAAACACAAGGAGAAGAAATTCATGTGTTGTTTGTAAACAGTTCGTAATGTGACCACCTGTGAATACTTGACAAGTTTCTGTCATTTGGAACAGATGGTGCTACAACCAGTTGCATAAGTAGTTGAGACATCCTACCTTAACGAGAGAAGACTCTTCACCGCGCTATTGCGCGTAATCTCTCTCCCCTCCTCCCCTTCCCAATGTTGCTAGCTATGCAATATGACGTACAAAACTTAGATGGAAAACATTGAAACGGGGAAAGGGGTGCAAAATGTTCTTCTCTGACAAACTGGCAATTTGCGAACCATAGAAGTAAGAAAAGCCTTTTTTGGCACTAACTGTCTCAACATTTTTGCAACTGGTTGTCTGATTTATGCAAGGCACAAAAAATATATTCTTCTCTTATATATTGAGGTGAAAATCACACCTGTCGAAGCTTTTCAGGAGAGCTTTTCAAAAGAAAAAGTTTTAGGGTAACATGTTGGCTATCTCAAAAATGGCCACGGAAAAACCTCTTTTTGGGGTGTATAGGATGACGTAACATCTACACAGTTCATTTACCCTGGGGAAGACATCAGCAAGTATGCTTGAGTTTCGAAATAAACACATGTCAATTAAAAATCCTTTTTGTTTGAAATTTGCTGTGGGTTCGAATTCTTGCGCAAAATTTCCAAATATTGTCAAACAACTGCATTTACGTATGAAAATGGCGCACTACGTGTTCGTAAGATTAAAATGAGATAAAGTTCCTGGACGAAATTGCAATACAGACAATAACACCTTCTATTGTAATTGCTCGCTACTTAAAGGAAATTCAACTTTTCTAGAAATCATTTCTTGTAGTGATACAAGTCATTGGAAGAAAGGTTTTTACTCAGATCTTTTTCGGCCAGGTCTTATTTGGATGGGTTGGAGCGGAAGATGCAGAATGCATTTTCTTGAACGACTTCCGCTGGTCGCAACAAGTTATACAATGGCATGATTTTCTTCTTATGCTTGAAGGTCAAGTAGTGCATCTCCCTGCACCCAAAACACACTACGCGAAAGACATTGTATTTGAAAAAGACACACCAATTTTCTGTACGGGAAAACAACCCTTTATTTACATTAAAAATGGAGTTATCGATCAGCGTGAAACAGAAATGATGCAAGTAAGGTGGAAAATCTTTCAATTTAATGTACAAATTGAACAAAACGATCAAAAGGAAATCCCGAAGTGTGCAAGGTGCTTTGCCTCGTTAGTGCTTAGCTAAAATGAGTCCTTTAGTAAGGCCAGGAGAAACAGTGTATAGGTGAATAGAAACGCAATCATCCACCGCGGCGGTCTACCACGGTCTACCACGGTCTACCATCGGAATGTAATTACAAAAAAGAATATCCTATTTCGTACCGTGGTGAGGGTAGACCGTGTTTTTATGGTAGACCGTTGGGAAATCCAAGTTATGATGGCTAAGACATTTTTGGACCACGGCTATTTTTTTGGAATGCACTAAATCTTTATTTTTGAAATGACTCAATGCAGGAATATCTCATACGTTCAAGTTCTTTAAATTAGTCACGCAATAATAACATATGTCACGCAATATCCTGTCATTACATGAGATATTTTGTCGCATTGTAAATAAAAGATCACTTTTGCATTATTTATAAAGCTCCATTTTTTCCTTTTCGATTTATTTTTCTTAGTATTTTGTACGCCTGCCCCTATTTTTTGTGATTAAATCCAAGCGCTTAAACATTGAAGCGATGGTATTGTCAATTATTTCCCTTCGCATTGAATACAATGTACTTTTCACTCTTCTTGCAAAGGCCTCAAAACTCTCATAAGTTAAATTCAACCTCACAGCTTGTGTTCGGAGCTCTTCTTTAGCGGCATTAAAAACATTCTCGATAGGATTAAGATCTCCACTTCTTTTCGGAATAGGAAATAATTCTTCCCCAACCTCCTTAAGAGCCTTTCGCGCCTTAGCACAATTCAGTATGGGGCAATTGTCTTGGACGAATAGCTTTGAACATTTCCCGCTCTTTTGAAACATATTTCGGAAATTTCTGCGTATAAAATCTGCATAATAATTACCATCTAGTTTTTCATATTGTTCACAGTATATAACGCCTTTTCAATATGAAATGGCTACAATCATTTTAACAACTCTTCCGCCCGAGCCTCCGTGCGTTCCCTTTGCAGTCACAGACAGCCCCTCCTTTCGTTTCCTCCAGATTTTACCTTTAGGGGCTCTAGCGTCGTCGAGTGGATTGTATTTATGATAAAAGCTTACCCCGTCTAGATAAAAGCAGAAGCATGAAGAAGTCGTTGCAATAAGTTCTTTTCACTTTACGTGCAAACCTTAAACGCTCTCCTAAATCTCTCTCCAGTAATATTCCTTTTTTTCTTGCTTCCAAGAAGGCATATCCCATTCGTTTCAAAGTTCGATTTATAGTCCACAGTGAAGCATTGTGTAAACCCGCTTCTGCCCTTATTCTGTGGCATGAGAAGTTTCCCTCTTGTTCACGAAGTCTTCCAATTGTTCTGTGGATTTTCCTTTCCTGGCGCACATCGATTAATCGCGGCCTGCCATGCCTGTTACTTTCCTTTTGTGCTTGATTTGCAAATTTTAAACAGCGATAAACCGATGCCCTGGATATTCCAACACGGTGTACTATTTCTTTAACAGGTACATCACCCTGTTCTCGAAGGAATCTTACATAAGCTTTTAGTTCTGGTTTGATTTTCTCCTTAAAAACCATGTCGTTTGCCTTTATTGAACAAGAAATTCGATTGATGAATTTCTGTACGTCACAAAACGTAACTTAAGTATTAGCAAGATTTCATCCAAATCTGCGCGCTCTACCTTTTCTTTTCTCTTGAAACGAACGGATCCTTTCTTTTTTCAATACATTTCAGTATTTAGCTCGTTCTAAATCATCTCCATTGCCGCTGGACTATGTTTCATTCAATACACTGGAAAGACAACCAGTTGCATAAGTAGTTGAGACATCCTACCTTAACGAGAGAAGACTCTTCACCGCGCTATTGCGCGTAATCTCTCTCCCCTCCTCCCCTTCCCAATGTTGCTAGCTATGCAATATGACGTACAAAACTTAGATGGAAAACATTGAAACGGGGAAAGGGGTGCAAAATGTTCTTCTCTGACAAACTGGCAATTTGCGAACCATAGAAGTAAGAAAAGCCTTTTTTGGCACTAACTGTCTCAACATTTTTGCAACTGGTTGTAGCTCAAATGGCTGACGATGTTTTTCAAGTGAATAGCTCTAGCCGTTCGAACATTTTTTCAAACTGATAGCTCAAACCACTGTTTTTGTTTTACAATATTTTTGTATGTTTGAACAGCTCGCAATTTGTTTGAATGAATAGCTGGATTCGTCTTTATTCAAGTCTCTTGTTATGCAAAATGATTTTGAAGTGTGATGTACTAACACATCTGCGTTTGACTACCGATGCAAATGCAACTGTAAATCAAATTTGTTTTGTTCAAACTCAAATGCATTTGCTCTGCATTTAAGGTCATCCCCCAGAGACATAATTCAACATATGATTTTTGTCAAACTTTCACAACTTTCATGCAATGTTTCGCAATGAAAAATAAAAAGAATAGGTCACCAGGTCGATTTATGAGATATTGTTATCTCAAATTACCCCTTAATTCCGTTCTGCCTACAACACTTTTTGAACAGGTATCATTTTTCGTAATATCCAGAATTGTCAAGGTGTGATAACACTCTTCTTACCCTTGATAATTCTGGATATCACAAAACAATAATAATTATTGTTTATTATTTTCTCGAACACAGGCTGGTGTACCAATGCAACAGCCTGTCTTCATGGCTGTGCCATCAGGATCCAACCCAGTTGGAACAGTGCCTATGTCATATGCTGGTGCCGCTGGTACTCAGGTGTGGAATGGACTGAATGATTTTAAAATGTTTTTGCATGTCATGAGCATCAGTGTAACTAATAAGGTTACACATGCTGCTTTAAAGGAAACCTCGGCTCTTGAAACAAGTGTAAAATAGTATCTAAATTACAAATTTTACCAGACAAGGGAGATATAACATTTCATAATGATAAAAAACGGAAAAGATTATTGCTTATAAATTTCCTGTGCGCCGCCATGTTGGATTTTATGACGTCATTACCGTTGTCCTTATTGTTATTAATGAGAGGTTCTTTTGTGTGAAACAGTGGGACAACGCACTGACGTCGTAAAATCGAAAATGGCGGCGCGCGGGAAATTTAAAAGCGATAATCTTTTTCTCGCTTTATGAGTATGAGATGTTGCATCTCCCTCATCCAGAAAAATTTGTAATGTAGATACTATCTTAGACAACATAACGTCATCTTGTTTCAAGAGCCGAGTTTCCCTTTAAGTATCAATGTACTGTAATCTTACTCCACCATTCTCCTCTGTATTCTTCTTCTCTGGGTAATGTGCAGAGCTGGTGGTTCTGGGGGTTGGGGGAAAAATATTAAATTTACCCAATGAAAAATTACCATTGTACTGCTCTCATAGATAGCCATTTTCTAAATGAACAGGGGGCTGGGAATGACTATTTAAAACCAATTGAATCGAAAAATGAAGCCTGTCACTAGAAAAAGCATTCAAACATTAGTAGTGTGTTTATTAAATTTGAGTGTTATTGGGTTGTCCCTCCAACCATACTTGTTTTTAGGGATTTTTGAAGGCCCACCACTGACTTACCTTTTCTCCAATCACGCTCTAATTTCATGTTGTCAGGCCCTAAGGCTTGGATGCTCTTTCGCGTGGTAAGATTCACCTTTCAACCCAGTCGATTTTGGTCTTTCGTACCCAGTTTTCGTTAAAAAATGGCTAATACAAGAATCTTGTGTCAAGAGACAAAACCCTTGTTTAAGCGAGAAATGAGACTGGTGGTGGTAACTTGCTTTTGAGGGGTACTGTGCTTCCTTTGTAATTAGCCGATAAAAGCATCCTTGAACATCTAATGTAGAGATAGCTGAATTTATGGTTTGTCATGCAGCCATGATACAAGCACGCAAACACCCTCTCCCTTTTTACTGGTCTGGAAGTTTCATTTTTTAAGGTAGTTGGATCGCTTCAAGCCCAAAACTGAACCATCCCCAAAAGTTCAATCTTTGAAAGATATCAAGGTTGTTAATAAAAATTCAAGAGGCAAGGGCTTCTTTCGAGCTAAAAGCGGAGAAAATAAAGGCCGAAGTTAGTTGCCACGAGTGCTGTTTTGCAGTTATCGTAATTAGCGCTCTGCAATCCGAGTCAATGTGAATCTGCATCGGCAGCAATTTCATGCGATCATATCTTCGCAGTTCTGACATTAATGTGGAAAAAGACAGCTAAATTCTTTCGAGTTACATCTTCAAATACAACTCGTGACGTTTTCTGATTCGATGGTATTTACAAACCTCTTTACAAGCCTACGAAAAAGCTGTTTTGTTATCCGACCCACGTGGAGCCCTAAGAAATTGTAGCATGCGATCTGGTTTCGAAACTGCAAAGTCTGGGGTTGCTATGTGTCTCGTATTTGTTTTCCCCGCCATGTTTTTTGTTTTGTTTTGTTTTGTTTTTCACCATTCTACTGCGCAAAGCTGCCCAGAGGGAAAGAGCACGAACAGGCTGGATTCCAGGTCCTATGCGAGGTGCCCCACCCTACCCACCCAGACAGACCAGAAAGACCAGACTACACCGGGAACTACATGCCCTACTCTTTGCGAACAGTGTGTGGGTTCTTTAACGTCCCACAGAGTTATTAGGATTGAGGAACAAGGATTGTGATACGGGACCAACCGTTTATCGTCCTTATCCGAGAAGAATAGAAAGTCTAATCATTTCCAGATGTCGATTTTTGGACAGTAATGGGGAAAATTCGTAGATTTCCGAACTTTTTCCTGCAGCAATCATGTCAATGCTTCCTTGAAGACATCGAACAGTGATGATAATTCAAAATGTTGACCGGAAAGAAGGATTTATACAAATCGTTCGGCGTTAAATTCAGCGTTTTTAAGGCCAGCACAGACCGCACTCGAAGATATTTTTAAACGAGGACATGGATTTAACATATCCAGCTGACATTTTCACAGATTATACTTAGAAGGTGAAATATTCCTTTAACGGGAACCCGGAGTAAGTTATGACTTCTACTCATTATGACACATGGTTTTACTTTAAAGTGAGATATTTAAAGAAAAAAGGAGGGCTTCAATTCTGGGCTCCCATGAGTTACAACGTTCTGTTGATGAGGTTAAGGACAGTCTCGACGCGGCCCATGGAAGGGCTGATCTTTCTAGAGCTGAAAATATACAAGCTTGAAGCTAACCTCAAGGATTCAAAGGAAGATTTGAGAAAAAATTCTCTACCAAGAGGCTTAGAGTAGACGCGAAAAATTTCACTTTGCAGGAATCCCGGAAACGGGTGGTGACCACGAAGATAAGAAGAAAGTATTAGTTGATTTCTTATCAAGACAACTTAGTATTGAGAAGCCTGAAGAGATAGAATTTCAGCCGATACATTGAATGGGTAAGACAAGAAACCGCCCTCATATGATTATAGCACGCTTTCTGAGGTACTCTGATAGGGAAAGAGTTGAGACAGGCTTTTAAATTGAAGGACACCGATTTCATAAGTTATGATGACATACCCAAGGAACTGACTAATCTAAGGAAAAAGCACATGCCTGCTTTTCATGAAAAAAGAGCTGGAAAAAACGCGGTATTCAGCAAGCCTGAGCCGGATAAACTTTTCATTGATGGTAAACTTGTGGTCTAGGTATGATTTACATTCTAGTAGAAGTGATAATATTTGTTTTATTGAACTAAATTTTTAGAGGTCCTTGAATGCGATGCTAAGGTGCCCAAGGTTTCATCTTTCGGTGTTTTGCTACCATTCTTTTGTCACTGGATACTGTAGAGTCCATATCGCATGGCCGTATTTAGGAATCATTCTAACGGCCTCTTAAGGTTTACAGACTTAGAATTTGATGAATAGAGGGGGTAAGTTTCTAAAGAAACTGTGGTGCTGCGTCGGTGGGAAGTATAACAATATAATTTGGTTTTATCAACTGGGTTGATAATGTCAATTGGCCACCGTAAAGAGATTCAAGAGCTGACGTTTCGAGCTTGAATCTCTTTACGGTGGCCAATTGACATTATCAACCCAGTTGATAAAACCAAATTATATTAGAATTTGATGGGTCATTGTAACCACTCTTTATCAGTTGATGCTACAATCATGGTATCAAAAAACTGCGCAATCATTGGTGAACACGTTATAATTTTCGTGACATAATAGGTTACCATAGAAACAATATGACCTGCTAAAAACGCCCTTAATTTTAGCTTTAACTGCTAATAACTCAAAAACGAGCTCGGTGACTCCCATGTTTTATTATCAAATTTTGATAACCATGAGAAGATGCAACTTTATACAAAGTTTAAAAAAATTCTGTGGGAGTTCAGAGCCACCTTAAATTTTGGAAAATGTCGCTTGTGTTAAGTTTAAAAATGAATGCGTTCTTTAAATGTTCAATGTATTCGCTCTCTTGAGAAAAGAAAAGCGTTGTTTATTTCGCTTCAAAAGCAAAACGCGGATATTATTTCCCTTCAAGAGACTTATGGAAATGTCAATTGAAAGGACCTATCTTTTTTAACACGGTTCCCATCACAGTTGTGGGGTTTATATACTGGTAAAAGATAGTATTGGAATTTGATTTGAAATCCATACAAGTTAATAATAACAGACGGTGTATTTTGTTGAATGTCACGGTACAGAGCTGTGATTATACAATGGGAAATATTTACACGCCGAGAACAGTGTTCCCTTTTTGAAGATTTACAACAAAATTTAGATGTTTTTATTTCTGATGAATATGAGAGAATCATAATCGGTGGGGGTTTCAATGTCATCAATGAGAAGTTTTATTCTGATTTGTGTACAGCAGGTGAAGAATAAGCACACGGAAATGATCCTTTCTTGCAAACATCAGAAATTCCCAAAATTCCAAAGAAATGTGAAGGAAAGTTATCAGTCAAGGAATGTTTTGACTGTGTTCAGTCATTAAAGATACCAAATCACCTGGAAATGATGGTCCTTCTGCTGAGTTCTATAAATGTTTTGGTATTCCATTGGTACCTTACTAGTCGATTGCCTTAATTATTCTTACGATTGTGGTGAGTTGTCAAGCACTCAAAAGCAAGCTGTTATCACGTTAATAGAAAAGAAAGGAAAAGGCAAACGAAATTTTTGTAATTGGAGACCTATTTCTTTGATTAATGTTGATGCGAAAATTGGCTCGAAAGCTGTCGCAGCAAGACTTCAGAAAGTTCTGGATGAGATCATAATTCATTTCAATCAAAATGCTTTTGTAAAAGGAAGGACGTATGACTATTCTTGATGCTGTAAGAACAATAGATGACATCTTAGAATGTACAGAAAGGAAAGGAATAAATGGATTACTGGTAGCGATAGACTTCCAGAAAGCATTTGATTTGATAAATCTTAGTTTTATGGTTAGGGCACTTTCTGCTTTCATTTTGGTCCTTCCCTGATTCATTGGATACAAACTTTTTATTAAAACATCCAAAGGGCGGTTATGAATAATGGTTATACAAGTGCTTTGAGGTGTCAGACAATGCGATCCATTATCACCGTATCTATTCATAATATTCTTGGAAATTTCAGCCATTAACATACGACTTAATAAAGACATTAAAAGGAATTCTAGTCGATAATAAAGAAATAAAATTAGAGATTTTTGCGGATAATTTAACATCCTTTCTTAGAGTGTATTTAGTGTATTTATATTAGTACATAGGTGAACTGTTTCTACATGGGGTTTAGAACTCCTGTCCAGATTATCCTTTGGTCTTTTAACCACAGATTGTAATATATACCATCGATTGTAATACAGATCACGCCTCTCTCAATCCTTTTTTTGACACCGTTGAAACCTTTTCATTCTGGTCTTGAGATTACTTATGATAAGACAGAAGTAATGCCATTGGAAAACCAAACATTCAATCCACCAACTCTAGCAATTCGCTCCGTTAGAAATATAACCATCACGAAAATAATAAGAATTCTAGGTGTTCACTTCACTGACAACCAAGTCTTGTGGAAAAAGCTCAACTTTGAAATCTATTACTAAATAGTAAGAAGTTGAATCTTTGGAACTGGAGAAATCTAACCATTCAAATTGTAAAAATGTTTGCTGTTCCAATTTTTACATACATAGCAGGTTTAGTGTGCATGCGCAAGGAAATAAATAGAATCCAATTCAACTTCATTTGGAAGGGGAAGGGCGAAGTAAAATGATCTTTGCTTATATAAAGTGACGCGGAAAACAGAGGCCTGAGAACACCGCACTTAGAGTCAGAAATTAAAACGCAGCAAATCATATATTACAAAGAGTTTCAGTTGTTGAGTCGCAAAAAAGGTGGAAGACGATTCTCCTACATTATGTAATGCCAGTTGGTGGCAAAATCGTATTTGGTTTTCTTTCACTATTAAGAACCTTCCAATTAAACTGACAAAATTCTAAGAAGAATGTTTTCACATTTTTGCAGAGCTTTCTACCGCGACATTTGTCAACGTTAAACGTCTGTGTAATCCGTTTATCTCGTGAGTGTCAACGATAACGTACTGGTTAAGCAGAATTCTTTTTGTTCAGTTTTATCACCTATGGAACTCTTTTATTTGATGCAAGTTTCTCACGCCCTTCCAGCGGAATGGCGGTGTTCTTTGACATCTTGCGGGCACAAACTTGGTCAAACGTTTGCTGTGGTAGACAACATTAAATTGTGTTTGAAGAACGAGGAAGTGTTGATTGAGAAAACCGTATCCAAGAATATCTATGGTGCATTTTGTTTCGATTATGAAACCCTCCAAACTGCACAAGTGAGATATCCGAGCAGTAATCTGGTACAGATTTGGAATGGAAACAAATCTACAATTTATCCTTTAAAGTACTAACAGATTCAAAATCAAGGGAATTTCAGTACAAAATTTTAAACAGATATCTAACTTGTTCCTTTATAAATTGGTTTGATTACCACGCCCTTATGCATATTCTGTGGTGTGGAAAGTGAGTCTATCGAGTATTTACTCTGCATGTCAATTTACCAAAAGGTTTTGGCTGGACTTTATTGATTGGTGTAGAAATGCAAATATAACTTTACAAGAACTTTCTGAGATAAAGTAAATAAGATTTCTTATTACTGAATCATCTTACAATTCTAGCTAATCAGTATATCTATGAATGCGGAGTTTTGCTTACAAAGATTAATTATTTGTATGAACTAGAATTTCAGTCTATGAAATTAAACAACAAAGTGGATAACCACAATCTTAAATTGGGCACGTTCATAGTTTTGAGACGTCTTAATGTCTACTCCGTTCAGTAGCTAGAAATCAAAATCGTTGTATACTTTAGCAGCTAAAATTGAAATACTTATTGTACGCGATTTAGTTTATTGTATACTATCAACTGTCACGGTAGTGTATTGTCTTAATTATAATTTGGTTTTATCAACTGGGTTGATAATGTCAATTGGCCACCGTAAAGAGATTCTATTGTCTTAATTGTAGGGAGTTTTAATTAGCTGCATTGTATTGTTGTTCTGTTTTTTATTAGTGAGTGCCTGTCTTTTTATATTGTGAGTGGCGTAGGTAGCTGTAAGTAGTGTATGTAGCTATATTGTTGTATAATTGTCTTAGTATTGTAAGCGAGTGTAAGGAAATGCAATGAAAATGTGAAAAAAGTTTTTGCCTTTTTTGTAAAGGAATGATATCCTACATTTATTATTAAGTTTCCTTCAAAGGCGAGGCTGTAAAATGTAAAAATCGTATTTTGAGCGTGCAATTCAAATGCGATTTGCCACCAAAGGTGTGAAAATCATCAACTCGGACACCAAAATTTTTGAAGCTTAAGTCAAGTTTTATCAACCTGTAACATATTTTCTTCAACCAGTCTTCTGATTATATAAAATTCATGTTTGGGGCGACCCAACCACCTTAACAACCTTCCCATCTCCACATTCTCCGAATACCAGTACATTAGGATAGTTAACAACAGCAATGTGCATGCATTTAACAATGAATACTTTTCAACCTCCCAGCCTGAGGTAGCAATGCAGCAGCCTGCCTTTGTCGCTATGCCATCAGCACCCAACCCAGCTGGTACAGTGGCCATGTCCTATGCTGGTGCCGCTGGTACTCAGGTGCAGGTATGTGCAACTGAATGATAGCATTCTTTAGCATTCTGTTTCTGTTGCATTAAATGGCTAGGAATATTTCTACTCCCCCTGGACTGGATTCCAGTCCATCGCAGGGTTACCCCCAGCATTATTTTGTTGGTACCCATTTATACACCTGGGTGGAGAGAGGCACTGTGGTAGTGAGGTCTCTTGCCCAAGAACACAACACAGTGCCTATACTTGCTCCAAGTCGCTCGTTTGGTTCTCACGGGTAAGCCCGCTGGAGTCTGGATCAAAATGGTGTCTGAAAACTGCTGGTTATATGGAGGGCGTGCACGGCCTGGAGAATTAAAATGTCAGCGTGGAACGAGCGACTTGTCTCACCTGCAGCGAGCCACTTCTGAAAATGTGGCGTCACTGGTGGATTTTTCCATACCCTGCTCACAAGATGCTGGTACAATTCTGTCTGTTTTAGCAAATTTGTCCATATAAAATTCAAGAAAGGTTGTCCATAATTAATTATTAGTTTTGTTAGTTATGGGGTCCAAATAATTGGTTTTGTCCACACTGTGAAGAAAATCAAAACAATCGCAATTTGACACACTCCATGGTGCGTGCCAAACTGCACACGACACATCAGAATAACACTAATAAGATAATGAAAGAAACCAATTCAGTCCAATGAAATGATGCGATTTCGCGGCAAAAATCGTCAGCCAGAAGCTCGTTCCGAGCCATTCCTTGATTGAGTGCACTTCGTACGGTCTGTGCTGTCATCGCTAGAGATTTCCAAGTGATTTTATTCAACGAGCAACTTTGGGCAAGTCTACGCAGTTCCCTGGGCAGTGTTCAAACTTAGACTGTCCGATCTGGAGCCACCACACCTCCAACTTTGTTTGGCTACACTGTGATTAAGATATGTGCACTGACTCGATCGGTGGGAAATATTCCAGAGTGATAGTTGAAACAATTACTCTGGAAATCGTACAGAATATCATGTGATACTTAGCTAGGCCTTGTTGGATAAAATCATAAACTTCTTTCTTACCACTATTAATTCTAAGAAATGTATGGTAGACTCTGTAGAGTATCAAGGTTAGGTTAAGGATTTTTGTTTAATCCTTTTATGCAGCCACCCAAGGATTTTGAGAGGCCGCCACCTTATTCATACTCGCAGACAGGCAATGCTCCGCCATCAACTGCCTCTGGAGGTACTCCCTGCGTTGATGTGTGAAAACAGCAGTAACACAAGTGCTATATATTAATGGGGCATGCCAGTGCTTTTAATATAATTATAGACAGTAATCAAAGCAGTGTTATTCTATGTTGAGCTAGAAGCAAAACCATTGTGGTTATTTCAAGTTGAAAACAAACTGGAAATACATGTACCTGTTCCAATTATAGACTACGAGCAGCCCCTTTTTTCTTGGTCCGTCAAGCATAAAGCAAAAACAAATATGGTGGCATCTTGTCTTCTCTCTCGACCATTTTATTCGCTTCACACTCGACAGGGTAAGGAAAAAGGGACTCCTCGTAGTCTCTAGGAGTCCTCGCTTTTAAAAAAAGGTTCTCTACCGTGCACCCAAACACGATGCCTGTAATGTACGTGTGTGTGCTATTATACAAGGTATTGTTTGGTAATTTTTAATGCTTTTCACTGCAACACATGACCCGCATAGGTTACCTATTAGAAAAAAAAAACATAAATAAATAGAGAACTGAAAGAACTGAAAGTCATGTATAAAAATAAAGGCGTTTGGCAACAACTGGAAGAATTGTTTAAAATTTTTATAGCGGAGAATATATTTTTTTTTCTCAATAATGTTTTCTTACAAGTGTAAAGGGTAGTTTTTTGGGGAAATGCTAATTGCTTGTGTCACTCAACTTCAGGAGATCTTTTCGTTTAAAATAACAAAGCATGCGAGGTCTAAAAATAGAATGGACGGGACAACATTAGCGTGTTCTGAGGGAGGGGAGTGTAGGCAAAGCTTTCGTATCATAAGGCTACAGTAAGTGTTTTTAGAAATCTGGCTGTCACGCTTAAAGAACGCTCATTAGAGCTGTTTTTAATTAAAGCTTTCTAGAAATTGTCCGCCATTCCGTTTTGTTTGTCTGAATTTTGTCCGAGTCATGACGCCACTCGTACGCGTCGCTATTGACTTGATCTCTTTGTTATTTTTTGCTTGCTTGCCGGTGTCAGTCATTGAGGTGGAGACATCAAATCCGCCACTTGCCACGTGAGATTACTGTTTCTGTTATACCAGACTGTAGAATGGGTGTTACTAAAACGGGGAATAAAGAATTTATAATTTGTCCTTTTCAATTTCCCATTTTCAGTTTTCCCATTCCCCATTCCCTATTCCTCGCCTTAGCAACATCCTTAGCAGAATGATGCCCAAAACAAGTTAGTAGTACTCTTCCTTGAGTGGCAATGAGAGGACGCATTTCTCAGTGAGGGGTTCATCAGAATTTGGTCCTGAAAATGTACCACCTGTCACCTTTACTGGCTACATTTTTATGTAAAATATATGTAAGGTCTATTGCATTTGAAAATGAAATTATATCGAAATAGGGCAGGCCCCGTAGTTGTACTCATAACGTAATGTGCAGGAGCAATAAAGTATGTCAAACATGCTCAAACGTACTAATGTGACTTTAATTATTTTAGTTTCTTTGTTTGTTTTGTTTTGCCATTTGCACAAGCGGGCTAATTTTGTGGTGTTGTAAAATGTCGCGCAGGTTGTTGAAGTCTACCCTGGGTGCCACAGGCTTTTCATGCGCGGTTTCCGGTCTCGGTCTCGGTCTTTGTTTTGACCCGCGCGAAAAGCCTCTGGACCAGAGCGCTATTTCTTTGATTACGCCGACCCAATGACAGGCCTGTTTAAATCAGTTTAGTCCAGATTTTGGACTAAAGAGCTGATTGGCTCCTAATGACCACCTTCGGGATTTTGAATCTAACAAACGCTGCGATTGGTTGCCAAGAATAGCAACGCCGTCGGTTATAGAAACTGTCCAAAAAAATTAAAACGAGCTGTCAAACAGTCGACCATCCTGTAGAATTAGGTGCGGTGGTCGAAGTTTCTTCTTCACCCACCTAATCTTTTGAGAGAGCATTACAACAGCAGTGTCGTTAAAATGTTCTACGGGCTCGACAATTTAAGTGCCGAGGAACGTGATGGCGTAGATCATTTTATTCGCGGCAAGGATGTTTGAGCCATATTGCCGACTGGCTTTGGATAGTCTTTGTTGTTCCAGCTTATTCCTGGACTGTGTGTCGAGCTCAACTAACTGGGATACAAGTTGGTTTTATCAACTGGGTTGATAATGTCAATTGGCCACCGTAAAGAGATTCAAGAGCTGACGTTTCGAGCGTTAGCCCTTCGTCGGAGCGAATCAAGGAATTGTGCGTCGTGTGTCTTTATATACAGAAAGATGGAGCTTCGCTATTGGCTGGTGCCTGGTAACGTGAAAACTTCGGAATAAATTAGTTGAATGAAAAGCGTTCGTTGATACCGTGAGGATTAAGAGTGCCGATTTGAAAAATACATTTTTGTTCTAGAGTTTTACGGCTTTCCGTGTTTCCTGTACCTTTCACCTGTACCTCAGCCAATGCCATCTACTGTATAACTTGCACTCTTTGCAAAAAGTTATACATCGGCGAAACAGGGAGACGACTTGGCGACCGATTCCGAGAACACCTTCGTGACGTAGAGAAAGACGACAAAAATGCATCGAAAGATCATTTCCCTCAATTCCACTGAAGCAGACACGAACTTTCTAAGCTGTTTAGGAGCAGAAAAAAACTTCAGTAAATTTTCGCCTTTAAATGCGTTCTACAATCTATTTACAATAGTCACAAGCTAGGAAATAATTGTCACTTCATTACAAATTGAAAATATTTTATAAATTCCGCTGAAATGGTCTTAAAATAAGATAAATTTACTCACGTTTTAGACACGACGGCAAACACTTCGTTTTGACGTCGCAGACAACACAGCTACCGCGGGAAACCTAACGCGACGGCTACCAGAAATGAGCAGGCAAATACTTTCAACTTCCGCTCGCCGTCGTAGACATCCGCCTTCGTCGGATCTTAAGGTCCCTAATGTTAACACGCCCGCGGCGAATAAAAGTTTGTGATCTTCCATTTCCTTTGTCACAGCGCCCGTGAACTCGCGCCCGGAGTCAACTTGAAGCATCTGTGGCCACTTTAAAGTGCCCATAATGTCAAAAAAAAAATTTTCGCTCATCTAATTCTACATTTCACCAAATGAACTTCTGCAAAAAAAAATTTCGATTTGGATAAAACGCAATTTTTTTTTACGAATTTTTACAAAGTTCAAAATTATATTTTCTTGCGGTCGACCCCTGCCGCTGATCACAAGAGTAACGTGCTCAACATGACCACGTGACTGATATCTGTGACCTAGGTTCAGGAACCTTCCTTGACCTTTAGTGAAAAAATACACAGGTCGTGTGCGGGTCGTTTACGATATTGGTAAGCTTTATTACGTGTCCTAAATGGAGACAACTATGAAGCAAAATTCTCACTTGTTTTCAAGTCAGATAAGTCACGACCCAAATCACGTGTTCCTGAACCTACGTCACGACTCACTTCAAACCGAGGAAAACTGGTGCGAATGGTGGACCAAAATGGCGGCAAATTTGAATGTCTTTAAAAAATTATAAAAAAATTGCGTTTAATCCAAATCGAAAAATTTTTTCGCAGAAGTGTTCATTAGGTGAAATGTAAAATTACATGAGCGAAAAACTAATTTTGACATTATGGGCACTTTAAAGGGCTGCGTTTGTAAATCGACTAAAATGCTTTGGCAACTTCAGAAGAGTCCTTGGAGATCAGTGGTTCGGCTTCTTTGTATCGGCTGGCAACATCAACCAGGGTGAGCGCATATTTGTAAAATTTGCGCCCTCGCGGAAGTCTGTCGTGCGGTAAAAAGAGAAGATCCGCTTGGTGCATCGTGTTGGGGAAAGGAACGTCTATAAACTTCGGACGAGAAGCATAACGTGGCGCGGAGAGGTAAATCTGCCAAACTGCCTGCTTGACCAGCCACCTTCTGAGACTTTTTGCATCTTCGGCTAATGTTTTTTTATTGCAGCAATACCTGTCCAGTAACCCTGAGGTCTATAGTATACTGTCGTGAGCCTTGCGTCCATTATGAAAGCAAAAAGAAAAGTTTAAAGAAAACGAAAAGCAGCATAGGCAACTGCTAACCCGCCAGCGCCCATGAAAATTTTAAAGGAAACGAAAAGCAGCATAGGCAAGTGCTAAATCGCCGGCGCCCATAAAAATCAGTTCACCTTGTTTTTGATACTCGCTTGGCTGATAGAAATCAGGGAACTTTGGCTTTTAGGGAGGTGTCATCGGTTCATCGGGATGCGCATTGTTGTGAAGTTTGAAAGCGTAGTCGGTGTTGGTGAAGTTCTGCTTGGCCTGCTCTTTCATGTCCGTGTTCGTCCCAGTCCAGTCAAGAAGTTTGCTTCGGTCGCGAGTGTATTTAGCAAAAGCAGCCTGGTAAACCTCACGAGCTCTGTCGTGTCTTTCTTTTCCTTTCAAAGCGGCGTCATCTCCGCCAACCAAGGCTTTAGCAGCATAATTTACGCCAATGAAAACACAGGCGTTCAAGACCACGCCACCAACCATTATCGCGACACTTGCCATGGTTTTATATCATGCGAATATTTTTCTAATTGGTTGGGAGAATTTTGTCATCGAGAAAGTGAAATACCGTTTGAGTGCAACGATTAGAAGGATCACCTGTGAGTTTTTTCTTGAACGCTTTTTTGGCAACCCAGCCAATGCCAGCAGCGAGGCCCGTAAGGGTGGCGGCATCCATGACTGTTTTCACGAGCTTGTTGTCGGACATTGTGGTTATAGAGAAGAGAAAAAATTATTTAATTGAATTATTCCTCGCCTTCTTCCTCCTCCTCTTCCCCCTCTTGTATTTCTTCTTATTCTCCTTCTTATTCTTTCATTTTCGTTTTTTCAGCTAACCAAAAGATAGTGTCAAGGCAATTATACGTGAATGCTCCCAAACTAAGCCAACGCCAGAAACGGCTGCGATGTTTATCACAATCTCTTGTGGAGTGTGTCTTGGACTGTGTCTTGGACCAGGTCTCCGACGTTCCACACTTTGGTATATACACAACATTTCAAAAATATCCAAATGAAAGTTCTTGCCACCTCGGGTTTAATCCATCGGACGAATGCCTGTTTTGGACTGCTGCTGCGGAGATGCTGGCATCCTCGCCTGTGGCGCGGGTTCCGGTGCAGGAGCAGCCGGTTCCTTTCTAGAAAAGGCTTTTATGTCTTCGCGCTTGACATGAGTTGTAACAAGCGTAGCGCCAATACCAATGATAGAGATCCATTGGGTTGTGCTGAGACCCTTTGAAACTTTGGAATAAGTTGGAGCAGGCCTCGGTGCGGTCTCAGGAACCGGCTGAGGAGCAGGCGCAGATTTGTTTTCCTTTTCTTTTGCAATTATGGCAGCAGCCTCGATAGAAGCTTTTTCCTGTGCTTTACGGGCCTGTTTTGTTCTCTCTGTCGTGAGTTTGCCGGCAGCTACCCGCTTTGGATTTTTGGCTGGCTTTGTTGCAGGAGTTGGAGAAGTTACTTGGCTTACCTGTGGTTCAGAGATGGCTTGAGCTGCCGCTTGTTCTTCAGCCATATTTATATTAAAACAAACTATATTTAATTCAACGAAATATTTTTTGTGAGGAGTTGCTGACCATTTCTGAGGAATTATTCAGCAGTTGCTGCGGAATCCTCAGGAATTGGTGAGGAATCATTCATCCCGGCCTTCAAGCGGATACCCTTCAGGATCACGCGAAGGATGGGCGACACGCAGCCCGTCCCAAACCTTTGGATCACCGGATTCCACAGCAAGAAACCGACCGCAGTTCAGAGCGAGGTTGCCGGCCAGGTTGGAGAGCTCTTTGCAAATGATGTAGTCGTCTCGGAGCTCCTGCTGGTAAGCTTTGACGTCATCAATCGACACAGTTATGCCGACCGCTTTAGCTACAAGAAAAATGAAGCTGTCTATCAAGCTGTCGGTCGTCTTCGCCCCCACGTAAGTCTCGTACCGTTTGTAGTATTTCTCGACCTCTTTGTCGGTCAGGCGCTTCACCTGATCGTGCGTAAGATGCACCCTAACGGCCTCTTTGGCTTTGCCTGTCGACACCAGCACCGCCAGCTGCACACGGAGAGCAGGAATATCAGGCTGCGTCGAAGCCACAGCAAAAACATTACCGGGCGCACTCGTTGGCTCGGATTCAAGCAAGGCCGAAACTTCTGACATTATGTGGTCTACGATTGCTCCCAAGTTTGCGCTCGTTGTCGGGCTGCCATTTTTGCATATGATGTTGTCTTCAACATTTTTTAATTGACTTTTGATTTTATTCCGTAAGGGTGCCGAAGTGAGAACACAAGGTAATACTTATTTTGTTTCTTTTGGGTTAGCACCCACACGCTAAGTCATGTGTGACGAGCGCTGAAGGCAAGATTGACCAGCTGGTCCGTGCGCTTTTTTTTAACATCTTTTGAGGCTGCGCAGTCGTCGAGGTAATGAGCGTGTCGGTGCCCTCAAAAAGGAAGCTCACAAGCCGCAGCCAGGCCTCGACCTCGTGCTGTTCGCATATAATCACAGAAATGTGTGGATCCTTTTCGCCGATTCGGTGTTAGGTCTTGTTGTACGCAAAAGTCGGGCAGACCAAAACAATGTAGTCGAACATGCCGCGGAAAGGGCCGTAGAGCTGGTCCAAGACTTGCCGGAGTTTGTAGGCCCCACGATGAGGGCGATGAACGGTATCTTGCTCGGGTTCATTGCTATATCAATATTGCACAGATTCCAATTGCTGCCCCAATATGTTCATCTGCCGGAGTTTGTAGGCCCCACGATGAGGGCGATGAACGGTATCTTGCTCGGGTTCATTGCTATATCAATATTGCACAGATTCCAATTGCTGCCCCAATATGTTCATCTGCGAGTCGCTGAGTACAAAGACGTGAATGCTCACATTGCCAGAGCCACTGGCGTTCCGCTCGAGTTCAATCTGGATACCGTCCATGCTGTTCACAAGGCGAGTGCCACTGCCGTGCAACGTGGTGTCCGCCATGGAGCGCAGATCAATAAGGAGCCCGAACATGTCTGCCGTGTAAAACTTCGTCAGATTCATGTGCTGCGTTTTGTTTTTCTTCTTGGCAAAGAAGCGTCTGACTTCCTTCCAGAGGTCCTTGCCTTCTAGGCCGTTGTTGTACAACATGTTGGGCGAGCCGTTCACCGTGACGCGGACTTTCGTCAGGTCTGGGTTGATGTACTTCTCCGAATCCCTGGCGCCCGCGGCGTACGACTCTACAAAGAGTAGAAGAATGCCTTTCAGGGACCTCCTCTGGGCGTTGACTTTGATGTTCAGCGCCGTGTCGGTGCCCTTTGAAAAGATGACAACCTTGTCTCGCATCACGTGGTCGGACATGAACTCCTTGCCGGAGGAATAGACGCTGCTCGCTTCCTCTTCTAGCGTCTTGCTTTTGATCATTTCGTACTCGAGCTGGATGTTTGTCAGCTTGTACACCAGTTTCGTTGGATCCGAACCCCTCACCACTTGTGAGGCCGAGCGAGGGTCAGCTCGAATAAGAGGTAGTTGTAAAGATCTTGAGGGTAAAAGACGCCATGGTCAGTCAGGATTTGGTGATCAAGCCGCAGCCGGTACTTCGTGCCATAAATATAGATTACTTCATAGAAAGTGCGACGTACGGATTTTTATTCACGAGTTGCAAAACTTTGGAAAACGAACGAGTGAGCGCAGCGAACGAGTGAGTTTTCCAAAGTTTTGCGACGAGTGAATAATAATCCGTACAAAGCACTTTCTATGCTGTAATTTGTTTATTATATATAACGAGTACTCAACCATTGTAAACTTAAAGCGATTTTTCCAGTCTATAATTAAAGAGTTAAACGCAGCGCGAGGAAAACAAAGCTGCAAATGCATTCTGATGGCTTTCTAAGCGAGATCTCTTTCAAATAGAAAAGAAAAATTACGGCGACGACAAGCTATCGTAAACAAGAACTTTATTTAAATAGCGGTATAAAACACACTGTGTTAATACTTTTTAAAAGAAAAGCTTTTGCTATCGCATCGAGAAACGTCGCCACAAGTGAATCAACTACTGCGTGCAAATCAACTGGCGAATTTTTGAACAAAAGTTGTGATAACACAAGGAGTCGGTTCATTAAACAATTATTACGACGTAAATCCATATTCAAAAGTGAAATATTTACTTTACCCTGGTGTTCCCAAGAGTGCTTGAATTTTCTTAGAACGTCCACGGCTGAGTTGTATCAAAGCTACAATGAAAGTCTTTCATTTCTTGGCTTTCCCTTATCGACATTTAGTTTGTCTTCGCTCCGCCTGGAGAATGATTTTAGCATTTCCATATCATAACTGGGTTCTCAAGGTTTTGCTTGGCGTGTTTCTGATGGCTTTCCTTTCCATAAAGTTCTCAAAAGTACAAAATTTGTAGCCAAAACATAAACTGTCTTCGAGAGCTTGCAAACTTGCAGCGCGTTGTTTTCACAACCTCGTTGGAAACCATTTGAATTCCCGCGCTCTGATTGGTTAGGTCGTTCTACTCTTGAAGCTGATTGGTTATATTTTTCACATGTGAAGAAAGCTATACGCGAAGCTGATTGGACGTATCGCTTTTCTCACATGTGAAAATATAGCAGATATAGAATTCTATCTGCAAGGTTTATTACCTAAAATTGTCGCTATATATATAATAAACTGAGTTAACGCGTTTTACGCTGCAACGCCCGAGGTTTTCTTGTCCCCCGCGCCCTGGCGGATCTTGCAGAGGTCCTCGCTCTGGATGCCCTCAAGTAGCATGTCATCTCGTTCCTCCTGCGAGAGGAAGGGGTCCTCCCAGATCTTGAAGATGTCGTACCCCAGCGTGTCCTGCAGTATGGTGCCCGCGTACGTCACGGCCAGCTTGTCCACTAGCGCGCGTGTGACGTTTTTGTACCAGGAAGTTGTTGGCATGCCCCCCAGCCAAGTCGATGTCGAACCGCAGCGCGAGCGAACCGGGCACGAGGACCTCGTGCTTGTTAAGCTTGGGCACCGAAACGTACAGGGTCTCGCCGGGGTTGGCTTCGCGGAGATCGAAGGTGATCCTTTTCAAGGAGCGCTCGGCTTTAATTGCATTGGGACTTTTCTCGTAGTGCGTTGGTCGAAGGTTTGCTTGCACAGCCATGTCTATAGTGCACAGAACTTTTATGTTGAATTAAAAATTTAATCTGAAGATATAATTACACCATGGCTACGATGATCCATTCACTGACCATGCTCTTGACCACAATGACGATGACGATGAGCAAGAGGTCAATACAACCCGTCCATTTCAGCCTGGCTCTGCATGGATACCCTATCATGGTGGCGAACAACATGAAATGCAAACAGTGCATCACGAACAGAGCGGGCTGCCAGACACATCTTACACTGATGAGACACCTCTGCTTGGTGCACAAGCTCAAAGCGAAAAATCGTGGGATACTCTTACTTCAATTTTTCCAGATGCAAATGCAACAAAAATTAAATCAACTTACAGCATAAAAGGACGAATACACGTCAAAATGTTTCGTGAGGGCAAAAAGCTATATGGCCTGTTCGCCACACAAAGGTCAACCAAACCCACAACTTCCAAAATAAATCATAAACGCTCTTGGGCCGATGGCGCAGGACCAAATAAACAGTTTGAATGAAGACACTCGAAGTATGAGACAAAATTTGATAGGGGCTGAAAAGCAAAAGCAGCAGTTGGAAAGCCAAAAAGCGCAAAAAGAAAAAGCCACCCAAGAAATGCAAGATCTGAGAAACAAAACCGAGCAATGGATTGATGCGATTCACGACGAACATGGTACAAGCCTTGAAATCGAGGCAGAACTGTGCAGGCTGAAAGACATTGAAAAAGAACAAGCAAAGGTTGACAAACTTAGTGCAAGCCTCGCAGCCAAAGTAAAAGAAAGAAACAGTCTTGAAGAAAGACTAAACACTACAAAAAGCCAAGATGAACTAAACGAACAAGAGCTCCACACGTTGACCTGTGCTGTGCGCCTGTGTCAGACCGCATGACGGGCAAGACCAGTCACACTGGCTTTGCGCGAGGTCGTTCCTTATAAAGCAAGTTGAGGTTCCTTTTTCTGTCGCCTTTGGATTCTCGTCGTCGAGCTTTGCGCGCTCCGACAGATAGGCTCCGTCAAGGATGAAAGGATCGTGGCAATAAATATAAACACTCCCCAGCCCGTGGTTTGCGCAGCGCTTGAAGCGGAAATCGGTTGACGAGGCGACCTATGCGCATAATCTTTTGTAAGAAGCCACGTCGTAATAGTTGTCAAACTGGCTGAACGTCGGGTCCCTCGGCAGCGCGCTTTTTCTCTGAATTCCGCCCAGCTGGTACAGGATCCGCTTGACGGTGAAACATACGTGGAATATGTAAAAAGGCCACACCTGGCGGGGCCAAAAAAAGTTTTGAGTGATTTTCGTCGAATATTTCCCGCGAGATTCCGCACCCTTTTGTGGCGCACCACACTGCGAAGTTCATCTGCTGCGGCCAGAAGGAGAAGTTATGTCCCGCCAGCCAATTTTTTTGCGGGTTTTGACGTTTCGTTTTGGACGATATCCCTGAACCTTGTTGTAAAATGATGGGCGTTACGGAAATATCAATCGAGTTGTTGAACATTTTCTTCTAACTGGGGGGCACGGCGTCTTGAAATTCGACCGCTGGAACCGACAGGGAACTTTTTACTGAGCGCGGCAAGGGAGGCCACCAACGTCAACCAGCCCCAGCGCGCTTTTCATCCCCGCAGTTGCTGCGTGGTCCAACGTAAAAGTTGCCTGTGCGACGAATTTGCTCTTGTCAGCCTTTGGAAATCTTGCCGAAAAAGATGCCCAGGCCTTGTTTTGAGCAGCTTGTGCGATTTTCACAGCTGCGGGGGTTTGAATCCATTTCGCGAGATCGTTCGGCGCCTCATCTCCGGCTTGTTTCTGTGCACGCATTTCCAGATAGTCCAACGCCTCGGCATTGGCTTGTGTCCGTCCGGTTTTGAAAATGTCTTATAAACGTGATATTTTTTCAATTGAATTCTTGTGTGCGGTAAAAATAAGATGGTTTTGGTTACGATTGTCACGGCGAAAAACGACCACCCGGTTTACTTTGACAAGCCAATTCCGAAGCCGAATTATATCGGGCTGTTAAGTTGTTCACTTTATAACACGTGGTACAACTTAAAGGAAATTGGGCGAGTTTTTTATAAAAGAAAAGCTCAGAAAGACCTGGAAGAACATCTTTTGTTACCTGGAAACTATGACCTCGAAAGCCTCCCAAACTTTTCAAACAAAGGTTTCAATTAAAAAATGTTTTCTGCAACAAAAATGTTTTCTACTTGATAAAAAAGGTAGGGATCTTGTTTACACGCAAATTGTTGTCGATGGTGTAAAAACAAAGAACTTTTATTTTATCCACTGCGATTTGGTCGAAAAAAGGTTTTATATCAGAGCGGGGAGCGCAACCTGTGCTGCGAGACACATCAACAGGCAAAGATGTGTCAAGTTTGAACATCTCGGTAAAAAATTAGTATGGCGAACTACTTGACTTTCACGGGTACCAATGCATTTCCTTTTACAAGTAAATTAAAATTTTATTATACATGATGTGATCTGCCTATGCCTTACCAAGCGCCCCCGCTTATGGCGAGGCTGAAACACAAACAAAAAAACGAAAATTTAACGGTTGAATCACAGTAAAAACCGCTCACCTGAACTCCTGCGTTGCTTTCTTTGCGTGCTATGTTTTTTTAAATGATCTGGAGCGATTTAGTGTAGTTTTACTTCCAACGGTTTCTTCTCTATATATCGCTCCAGATCATTTAAAAAACATACAGCACAAAAAGAAAGCAACGCAGGAGTTCAGGTGAGTGGTTTTTACTGTAATTCAACCAGTTAATTTTTCGTTTTTCGTCTTTATTTCTTTCCCCATACAAATCCTTATAGATATGCAAATCGCTCGAGTCGCGTAACAATGCAAAGGTCTACATAAAAGCTGCTCATATATCGAGCTTGGGCTACCTGCATGTGATTTTCCTTGTGCCCGTTTCTCTATGCACTGCAGTTACTCAGCAGTTACTTGACAGCCTGTATTTTCACCATTTTACGAACATTTTTACCCGCTCTACGGTACTTTACCGTGTTTTAATTCCTAGTCCCCATCCCGGGGGGGTACTCCGAGAAAAATTAAGTGGGGGTGTCTGGCCCTCTTCCCAAAACCCTTACCCCATTTATGACCAAAATCTGCAATATTCCCTACCCTATTTATGACCTGACCAAAAATTCGAAACCCTATTTATGACATGACTCTCAAATCAAAACCCAGTTCAGGCCAATGTTAAATTACCGTGAACATAATTTGTGAAGGGCTTTTGTTGATTTTCTTTTTGATAATGATGAAAAAAGTGGCTTCTTCTTAAAATCATACCCATATCAAGGCTAGAATGCAAAACCATACCCTATTTATTACCAAAATGGCCAAAATCAGCTAAAATTGATACCCTATTTATTACCAAAACAGCTGAAAAACCATACCCTTTGGAGCCGCACATACCTATATAGCCCATATAAGGGAGTACCCCCCGGGGTCCCTATTTTCTACCTCAGTCCATGTTTTTTACGCAGTCCGAAGTCCGTAGTCCACAGTCCTTGGCCAAAGTCCTTCCTTTATGCTGACCGTGGCCGAGGGCACCTGAAGCGAGGGCAAAGTGACGGCAACGTTTTGTGCAATTGTGCAAGGTAGCATATTGTGCACGCAATCCTAGAAATTTGCGATTTTATATCGCGATTTATAACACAATGAAGTCTTCTGCTACCGAAGTGAATCCTGACCTAGCAAAAGAGCGAGGAAAAGCTTCATTTAACGCAACAGAGATGACGTATCTGCTACAGGGAGGACGTCAGAGGACGGAGAGAAAGAGATTCTTGGGTAATCGATCGAGCTTTTTACCTCAGCTTTCTGTGCCTTACCATAAAAGCATATAAGTATTAAACTTAAACTTAGTTGCTAATTTTAATAACATGGTGCAACTGCATACTGAGTAAGGAGCGCAGCCTTTTTAGAGATGTCGTTTGGCATTTGACAACAGTTCCATCGGCCCACGGGATAGGGGTGCAGGGATTGAGGTACTATACTTAATACAATGCGTAACCAATCGATGAAAATCGATAACAACAATGATTGTTATTGATTTTCATAGGTCTACGCTAACAGGCAATTTTCTGCCAGGGGGTGGGGGCAGTGAACCATTTACCCAAACAATTCTCCAAATTTGGGGGGACTGCAGCAAACCCCCCCCCTGCCCCCCGGCTATATGCCTATGTCGGTTATCAATATGAATTGATAATTTTGCATAGATTTATATCGTTTGCCATTTATTTTAATCAAATTTATATTGTAATCATTTTCAATCAAGATTTCTGAAAGGCACGGTCACTTGATGCATTTTAATGATGAAAACAACGAGATCGACAACTTACAAACTACTGTAATAAAGTTCACGTTTACTGAAAGTTACATACATCTTTGATTAGCATGTGTCTGGGTAATTCTCATTTCATGTCAACCTTGATCAAGGCTACAACAATTTAAAGTTATAAAATGTAAAAAAAAATACATGAACAAGGAGTGTTTACAAGGTTTCAGAAGGTTTACATTTGCTATCTTCAGCGTTTTATCGCCCCTTCCCAGCTGTCATGTTCTGTTTAGATGCAACAAACTGATGCGATCAATTTGGTGAACAATTTATTACATTCCAAGCACTGCACTGCTGAATTCAGCCTTAAAGATGGTGGGTCTTTCCTAACATGATGACATTATGTTCAATGCCGATCAGTGGCAATCAGTGATGTTCACGACAACTTTTGTGTGATTATCAATTGGTCATTGATTGGCCTATGCTAATCAATGCCAATTAACTAATTATAATAGTAATCGATTGATCAATTGATTATTCAATCATAGGTTTTCATCGATTAGTTATGCCTTGACTATATTAATTTATTTAGTGACCTCCCCTCCAGTAAGTGCCCACTTGAATCCAACACACACATTTTAGTATTACAGTCAACTCTCTCCAAGATGGGCACCATCATGTCTGGTATCATGGTGCATTCCATGTGAAGCTCATGCCAAAGATTCACCGAGAAATATTTTCTTTGGCATAACTTGCATGTCTATGACGCACATCAACTGTCTGTCTTATAGCTGCTTATAGAGAGCTGTCTGGTACAGTAAAATTATTTACTGAGATTGATGCCCTATAGTTAAGGTAAAATTTTGATCTGGAGAGGCATGGGGACAATGAAGGATGAGGTGTTGGAATTTCAATATATATTCAGGTATAAATCTTTCAAAATTATGAAGGTTTGAAATTCAGATGGGGACATGCTTCCCCCCACCAACCCCCTCCCTAACTGATCACGCACATCTTCTAGTACCCAGTTTATTGAGTTTAATTTGGAATCGGCAATCTTCTCTCTTTCCCTTACCAAACTTACATGTAATTAGTGTCAAGTTATTTTAAAGGGGAAGTATCACAGAGTTTATCACGATTTTTGGTCATAATTAGCTAAATTCAAACTTCTAATACCTCGTCAATACTAAAATCGTTTCTACAGTAAATCACTAATTTTGTAACATAAAGTGGATTCAGAACAGAAGGACGAGGAAAATATGCTAGTACTGATTTCATATGAGATGCAATGGGAAAACTTAAGAACGTCGGCCCAGCATTTTCAAGTTGGCATCAATCTCATTCTTGGCCATCCACCCACAAAACATCTATAAACAGTTTCTATACATTTTGATTTATATACATTTAGTCTTTCAAAGGATCATTTAGAATTAATCAATTCTCAACCTCGGTTATTGCATTTCTAGCTTTCTGATTGGCTCACAAACTCTGGTTAATAGCGAAGAACCAAGGTTTTACCTAATATGGAAAATGGTATATTTTGCATTACATCCCAAAAACCAGCTGCGAATGCGACTTACAAGTAAACTCTACTTAGAAGCATGAAGTTCGATGCAAAACATTCAATAGAAAATGCTTGTAAATTTTCAACAAAAACGGCAAGATCCGAAACTCACTAACACTATTTTCAGTGCCCAGAAAGTGAAAACAGAGTATCGCTGACAATAAATAAGGCTAGCAATTCAGAACATCTTGTTACCTTATATCTGGACTATTTATAGCATTAAAAAATTACAAAAAACTGTACGTTATTTGGTTCATGACCGAGTCAGAAGGGGCGTGGGTCTATTCCTGTGCCGACGTCACAAACTGATTTGCATTGCATCAAGTCTTTGTAAACATGCATGCAAATCAGTTTCTGAAGTCAACCCAGGAATAGACCCACGCCCCTTCTGACTCGGTCGTGAACCAAATAACATACAGTTTTTCGTAACTTTCAAATGCTATAAATAGTTCGCATTTAGTAAATAGGAGAAACGAAAGGTGTAACGCGTTTTGAACTGGTGCAAAGTTTTATTGGAGCGAAAAAATATTTTGGGGTTAGGTGCACTTTAAGCTCAATTTGTCTTGTACAACCACAGCAATGTTCAGCTTCACATTAACCAACATTGTTCCACGATATAGACAACTTTAGCGGAGATTGTGCCAGGAATATTTACGAAGAAGCTGATTCTCTCGCTCACCTTTTCACGTGTTTTAATCAACTTGCAGAGCAAACAAGGCACCACTGATTTTACCGCCTTTTCACACAATCGCTTCGTTTAGGTCAAACTGAAAAGTCTGCATTATTGATAATGACAAGCGTACAGACAACATAATGACAAGTGTACTGTTTTGAAATTCCAACAACAATAACCGAGGTTGAGAATTTACTAAAATAATTTTCCATTTGCCCTTGTTGGATATGAGGTAATTATAACCAACTCGTGCTACTCGCTCGTGGGTTATCACCTCATATCCAACTCAGGCTCATGGAATAACAAATTGTTAATTATCATGCAGTTTCTATTAACCGAATAGCGTCCCTTAGATTTTCGATGTGTTACTAAAAATAGCGTGATACTGCCCCTTTAAGTCCATTAGAACAGATTTTGTTTAATGTATGGTTTGAGCCTGGTGTTCATATGTCGGGAAAATCCCTGACGATCGGAAATTTCACTGTTTCCCAATTGTCCCAGATATTACCGATTTATCGGGGAAATGCCAGACGTCCTGATGCAGATTCTCTGGACATTCAGAATTTGGGACTGGAGCCAAGCAATTAAAAGAAGCTAGAGAATGGGAACAAGCTAAGACTATTGCTGATGTCCCAGACAATGCATGTTTCAGTTTTCACATATCAGGCATGATCGCTGTGCATCGCAGAAATCTGGGACATGTCGGGAAAATAGAAATGCTCCCCATTTTTCCAATTTGTCGGCTACCATCCCAGGCAATAGGGGTTTTTTTTACGATTTCCAATTTTCATTAGTCAGAAAAATCTGGGATAGTGAAATCTCCAATCGTCTGGGATTTTCCCGACATATGAAAACTTTACCATACATGTACAGTAGTTTAGGCAATTTATAAAAATAACATATTTTAAGGGAAAAATTGATACCATGAGTGCACCATCTTAATGCCCTCTAAGTGTCCTGTTTACACAGGTTATTTATGATGTGATTTTTGTCACGTTCCCAATGCAATGAAATTGCCCGTGTAAACTACAGTAGCGGTAATTTTGTTACTGTGATTACAGCTGTTTCTGACATGTTTGAAACTTCTTCTATACTTGCAAGCTCAAGCATGACCAAGGTTGCATCAGAGAGCATAAGAAAAATCGCATCAAAAGTGACCTGACTGATGCCATTAACATTTGCAGCAGTACAAATAGTGGCCCATCAGGCCAGAGTTTATCCCAGTTTCTGTAGGATTAAGTGGCTAGGAATATTTCTACTCCCCCTGGATGGGATCTAGTCCATCGCAGGGTTGCCCAATTATACACCTGGGTGAGAGTTTAGTGTCTTGCCCAGGAACACAATGCAGCGCCCCAGCCAGGGCTTGATCTCAGACGGTCAAATCTGCAGTCCAGTGTGGTAACCATTAGGCCACTATGCCTCCCAAGCAGCGCAAACTGGAGTTACAGTGCAGACACTTGAACCTCGAACACTTGACTGTTTTTTTACATTTTTTTATGATTGTCCAGTGAAACTCTTGATATAGACCAAAAGGTTAGTCTTTTCAGCACCAAAGAATGCTAATTCTTCTGTTTATATGGCTAATGGCTAATATGGCTAATGGATAACATTGGATAATGATAAAATAAAATGTTCAAAAAAAGGCAAGTGTTCATGGTTCGAATGCCCTCATAAATGCTCACCAAAAATCCAAGACAAGATCAAAGCATGATTTCAAAGCAAGCAATGCAAGTGACTGTGGGAGTCCTGCTGATTACTTGGTTATATGCCACCAGTTGCTCAAGTCGTAGCAATTAGCTTGTGGCAATAACATTTTGAATTAATTTATTAACATGTCACATGTACAGCCACCTGCTCTTCCAGTTGCTGACACTGCTATTCCTTGTTATTTATTTGCAGAGTCACTATTAGTAAAGGATCCTGTCTTTAGCAAAGAAGATGCATACATACTGGACCGCAAACATGCATATGAAAGGGCCTTGCAGAAAGGATTACGGTTGGTTGAGCTGACCAATGAACATCAAATCACTGATCCAGCAGATATGAACTTTTTAGAGAGGTACTGTCTTGTGCTTACATACATTGAATCTGAATCTGCACATTGATCAGCATATTAAAGCACCATGGTGATTTTGGAGTGTTCAAGTCAATTCTGTGCTAAATTCATTGCTTAATACATTTACTCATGCAAAAAGTGCTCCTGCAAAATTTGCGAAGAAGATATCAAATGAAAACTTAACAGGAAGAGCAAACCATAATAGTTGGTTTCTTATTTATTCCGGAGATGGCTTGAGAATTTGAAACAAGTTGTTTAATCCACTTCCATTCTCGCCATCTGTAACAACATAATGTCTATAAATGGGGTCAATGCAGTAATATATATTCTTAGGTAACAAAACTAAACTATTATTTTTAGTTTTCCTTTGAAGGAAGACAGGTTTTAGCTTTTTAAAATGTTGCTAAAATGGGCGTGACATAATGCCCGTATAATTTTATCATTTTGTCAGAGCACCACCAAATCAACCTTTAGAGGCCTTAGTCTTAAAAGAACCCTTAAAGGAAATGTTTTGTCCTTTTTTAACAAAAAAGGTGTAAATTATCACTACGTTCTATACGCAAAATGGATCAACAACAAGAGAAGAATATCAATTAAATTGTTTTAGGCAGGGCTTCTGATAATTCGCAAGGAAAGAAGTCAAATTTCGCGGGATTTGCAGAGACAAATTCGCTAGAAAAAATGGCAAATGTTGCGGGGATTTCGTGGGAGTTTTGGGGGCAAATTTTGCTGAAAAGCAAACAAGAAACATTCCAGAAAAAAATGCTACAGGATGTCAAATTCAGGGAAAGAAACAAAACACAAAAGTTAATCCAACACAGTTCTGAAGGAAACTGTTCTTGTTTCGAGCGGCAAAAACGTCAACCGGATAACTTATCCTCCTTTTTCAGCTGCAATTTAAAGCACTAGCAGACCGCGCGCGTATTAAAAATTCAAAATGGCCACCAAAACACAACAGACACGCGATAAAGGTAGGTTAATCTTTTATTCATATTCTAAATTTTACACGGATGTGATGGCTCCTTGTGTAGTGTCAACGAAAAGTCTTCACATTGTGGCAAGTGCCCAGTTTTTCGCAACATTAATCTAAGAATGCATGGTAGTTTTTGGTACCCTGTTTACTCGTGCAGTGACGAAATTTCAAGATAAATTACAAGTTTACGGCAAGTAAACAGCCCCAGTAGTCAAGATAAGTTTCAAATATGTTGTGTCAACACGCGTTGTGTTGTGTCGCGACTGCGCGAAATATCAGAAGCCCTGTTTAAGGAGGGGAAAAACCTGCCAAGAATCTCGCCAAAATCTCCGCCAAAAATTTGTATGAGCAATAAACTGAAAATGTACATGTCAAGCATTATAGAAACTTAAAATTGGCCCATATGTATAATTACTAGATTGTAATAACTGTAATAACTTCAACTCCCTTTCTCCAGGTTTGCAGCTGCTCAATTGCCATACAGCCTGAGTCAAGCAATGTTCATTCCCACCATAAAGGTATCTAGTGATACATGCGAATATAAAATAATTTTTTTACACCAGTAATAAGCATTAAATTTTAGTTGTACTACATACCGGTATATATCTGTCTGGATTTTCAAAAAGGTGCCTACAGAAAATTCACCTGCCACTGGTAGCTTTGAAACTCTCTTTCAAAATATAGGGCCGGCAATGCTCAATACTAGCGCAAATGAAAGGAAATAACTCTTTTTTATGCCTTTCAACGTCAGAGAGACTAAATTCAGGATATTTTCATGGACTTACGAATGACATAATTCAACTCAGAGTGTTTACAACACAAGATACGATTGTAATCAACACGGTTTTACGATTGTAAACAGACGAAAACACCCCAGTTGTGAGCTGATCTTTAGCTTTCTAAAATCAAGTACGTCTCAAATAATCTGACCTAACTTGTTCTAAATCGACATTTGATTCATTTCCACACAATCCAGGCAATGAATCTGAGTAAGCAAAACGCTGGTACGTCTTGTTTACATCAATTATCAACTCAATTGTCCACCGGAAACCACTCAAAAGCATAGCTTTCCAATAGCGAATCACAGAAAACTCTGACTGTTAGCTAAAATTGAGAAAAAAAGAAAACTGTCTACTCACATCAGCGCTTGAAGTGTTTTCTCGCCTCTCTGCTTTGACCGACATAATTTTTCTTGCAAATAAAAATGTCCCGGATGTAGCTGAATCCAAAACAAAATGGAGCTTCCCCTTGCCAAACTAAAGCAAGTTTTTTTCTGTCCCAGCCAGATTTCCTTGCCACTGGTTAGAAATGTCCCTAAACATCTAGTTCCGTGCCCTAATTCATGTGGCTAAAGACTTTGCTGTCTAAAGTAGCATTATCGTTAAATACAACCGCTATGAGTCTCTTTCCAAGCCCTTTCCAATGTCTTCAGGCAGACCTACTTTAGACAGCAATGACAGAAATCTAGACCACTCAGCTCACTTCTCCCAGCCCGCCGCCTCTAAAATTCAAATCTGAACGTTAGATATTCTGCGCAACGCACTGTGCATTGGGGCTTAACTAAAGATCTTAGGGTAAGGAGGGAGGGGGGAACACTGATAAAAAACATAGGAAAATAAGTTCGTTATCATCCGTTAAATAAATTAAAAAAATAAATAAATGAAGGATAGAGAGCTGAGTTTCTCAAACAAAGGGAAATTTCTGCAACCACGTTCTTGCAAATCTGGTGAGTTATATATATGGGGAAATTTTGCAAGGCAGCTAGACAGTTTACTTTCAGCAGACATTCTATAGTGGGGCTAAGGTGTTAACCATAATCAAGTAATTGAGTTATATATCAAGTACGAGAGACATCTTTCATCCAGATATCAAATATTGGGAAGACAGTTGAAAATACAGTGTGCAGTGATTGAAGTATTTTTTACGATATACAAGCCAATGAAATAATGCCTTGAGTGTTTGATAACTATATCTTTTTGATCCAAACAAAAACTAACCCTAATGGACAAAACAAATCATAAAAAGCTATGGTAATTAAGATCTGGTATCATGCAACCCTCCATCACAGTTGTTATTTTCTCTAGCTTGATAAATATATAAATTATATCATTGATTTTAGTACACTCATCAGTGCATTTCTAAAGCATTTTGCTATTGGCAAGGTTACCCCTAAGCCAGCTTACCAGTCTACAGAAATGTGCCAGCAGAATGAAGAGTTTATATCATTATTTTAGCATATACATGTAACTCATGTGCAATGTGAGGCTAATGCGGGGAGCTTCGCTCGAAAATACAAAGAAACATGAGGAAAATTGCAGCTGGCGTGTTGGAAAACCAAAATAGCATTGAAAGTTGCAAGGCTCTGGAGCTTATAAAGATCTGGAGGTTAAAAAGATATCTTGATTAGGCAAAAATCCAAAAAGATTTGGTTCGAGTGACCGGGAACATTCACAGATTAATTGAACTGACAGGAGAGTGCGAGTCAGTCAGGAGTCAGGCATGTTTCAACACAAGGTAATATCCCCAATCTGCAGCAAATACTTTTTAACTATTTCGTCAAAATATTTTGCTGAACTGATTCTGTTTAGTCTGTGGCCATCTGATTTTGCTTCCACCAAAAGGGGGAAGATACTGGAGAAACTACAAGTAAATATTCTCACTCGCCGGCATATTAAATTTTGTTTGATTACTAAACTGACCAAAACTTTCAAATTCGTTTTGAGCCAAATACATCAAACCTTAGGTCCAAACCTTAGCTTTTCATTTTTATTTAGCGATAGTGGTTTCTTTAGTTTGACGATCATTTAATTTTCTCCCTGAAAAAAATTTCTATAAATTAACAGAATTGCAAATAAGAAGAAAGTAAACAACTTGTGTGTGCGAGCCTTCTCTGTCATTCCTGCCACATTTTTGGCATTTTTGTTTAATACTGGTATTCCTCTAGCCTTCAGATCACTTATAAGCTCTACAGCTTTGCAGCATTGAATGCTATTTTCGTTTTCTGGCACCCCTTCTCTAATATTCCTCATGTTTCTCTGTATTTTGAGCGAGGTTCCCCGCATTAGCCTCGCATTCATGTTCAGAAAGCTTTCGCCCCAGGGCTGTCGGGGAATACGAATATTGTCTATTGTTGGGTGCAAAGTATCCAGAATGCATTTCACTTAAAAATAAAATAAAAAAATTGCAATGTCCACAAGCTTAAAATTAATTACAATTGTTAAAAATTTTTACAATTTGAAATTTCACACAAGTGCTGCATTGCATACTCCTTTTCGTTAACATACACTGTACAAAAATTCATAATTGTTCCACGAGTCAAGTATCCCCTAACAGGAAGAATACTGGTGTTGATAACAGAACGTCAACAACATTGCTAGCCTGAGATATCTGAAGATGTCCAAGGAGTATGTATTATTATATGGCGAGGAAAATCTGAGCATTCTGATTGGTTCTTTCTTGGTTGGGATTTTGCCATACAGACCATAGAAACGGTCCTTAGCTGCACATTTTTTTGTAAAGTTGGATAATTTCAAATTTGCAACTATAATTGTGCAAAGAAAACACATATAAATACTCTAATTAAAAAAAAATGTTTTAAAAATCATTGTAGCTTGTTCTTTCAGCGATCAGAGTTGTTCGTAGTATCAAAACATGTTACCGCGGGATTCAAGTCACTGAAAATGTGTTAGTTTTCAACAAGCATGCACAACCCGAGTGCCATATAATAAACTACTTGCTAACCTAGCTTGCTCGAGCCATACTGGGGAATATTGGCCATTGGTTGTGTTTGTACGGACCGAGCATAGTGAGGTCCATACTTCCATGACCTCAGGCCAATATTCCCCAGTGCGGCCCTCATGCTCAGTTAGTAAGAGGTTATTATTTTATACAGCATGTTTGTGGGGGAGGGGATGGAATCTGGATGTTTATTTACCAGATTTTAGAGTAGCTTTGACAGCTAGTATATCCGAGAATTTTCCCACCCAAACCTAATTTCTAATTGCCCAAGAGAGACTGGGCGAGTGAAAAGTTACCTTGGTGAGTGCAGCTTGGAAGTCAATTGCCCACTGCAGATGTCAAGTGCTCCAAAATATTAGTTGTTAGATGTCAGTCAAAGTAATGTCATTTCATCTGTTTTAGAGCCAGGGAACTGAAGAACAAAAAGCCAAGTGGCTACCTCTTGCAGAGTCATATCAAATTATTGGAACTTATGCCCAGACTGAATTAGGCCATGGTATGTAGGCTGTACACAGATCAGTGATGGCCGCAACTTGAAGCTTGTTACATAGACATACATACCAGTAGTAACATATACATACATTATTGTCTGACTTTATTGTACAGATACAGTACATGTAACCGTATTTTATCTCAGATGTTAGAGTAGCAGAAAAATAATGCTTGTTACTCCATGGTTGGGCCAGCAGTTGTAGTTCCTGTTTTGCTGTTTATGACATTGACCTTTGAAAATTATATTAAGACAATTATTCACCTCAGCCTCAGTGTTATAATTATAGCGGAGCTCCAGTGGCCTGAAGGGCCGCAAAGCGGAGCCCCATAACCATAAGAGAAGGACAATCATGCATGCATAGAAATAGGAGAACCATGCATTCAAGTTTTCATGGTTGTCATGGCCAGTAGCATGGATCGCAGATGCATGCGCCCTACGACGACGACAACGTCGCACAAAATGGCGGCCATTGGGGTAGCCATGCCTTGTCAATTCCTTGTCAGCCTTATCAGTTTACATTTTTGGTATAGGACATCCATGTTATGGTCAATTGACAGCTGTCAAATCAAGGTATCTGTTGACCAGTATCACATGACCAGATCGCGGGCTCAGGTTAGAACTCATCGAGGTAACGTGTCTTGAAGTTGACTGCTGACCAGGCATTGGTTTTCTTCATTGATCGTGGGCTCAGGTCCAATTTTTTTCTTCTGGCAACATTTCTAATGGTCATTCTTAGCAGAAATTCTGCAATTGGAGTTGAAGTTTTTAATTATTCTTATTTATTTCAGAGAAATTGTTAAGATCCAGCAAAAATACAGAGCTCCGCTCTTAGGCTTGGCTAAATCTATATATTATTAATTATTTACTGAATGTTCACCAAGATGAAGTTGAGACCTGGAAATATTCATCAATATTCACTGTGCCTGAGGCAAATAATTGTTATTTGTAATTTATCTAGTATTATTTTTTATAGTATAGGCATTTAATCCATGCAGGGAATTCAGAAGGCTGTAGCTGCCAGTAGTTCTTTTCATGCATTGCAGACCAACCACATTAAATTGGATTATATTGCATTTACAATAATTACGTATTATAAAATTGTACACAGTCATTTATTCACAGTCTGTGGTAAACTCACTGTTACTGACAGGAGGAATGGCCTAAAATGATCTAAATCGACCTAAAATGAGCCAACATGATCTAAACTAATATCTAAAAGGACCTAAAATGATATAAAATGACCTGAAATGATCAACAACCATTCTATGGTCATTCTTTTAATCAGTTGTAAAATGGGTTCTACAATGTGTGCTGCCATTGTTTGGTCATCATGCAACCTCTGTACCTTGCCAGATTATTTTTGCATGACAATCTAGAGGAGTGGAAGAGTGGAAGAGAAGGCACATGTTTTTGTGTACAGAATGCAGCACCCTGTCACAACTGAGGTATTAATAGAGGGGGTAAGTTTCTAAAGAAACTGTGGTGCTGCGTCGGTGGGAAGTATAACAATATAATTTGGTCTTATCAACTGGGTTGATAATGTCAATTGGCCACTGTAACGAGATTCAATTGCTGATGTTTCGAGCGTAAGCCCTTATCAACCCAGTTGATAAAACCAAATTATGAGGTATTAATAGATTGATTGACTGAATGATTGATTGATTGGTTTTAGGGATTGTTTTAAGCCATTTTAGGTTAATTCAGCTGTAGATCATTAATTATTTTTATGGGTAGGTCATTCCTTCTTTTAGTAACTATGGTGATAATTAAAATATAATAACATATAAATAAGTTTATTAGTTGATTGCATAATGATTTACCTAAATTTTTTTAAGGTACTTATATCCGTGGCCTGGAGACTACAGCAACATATGATAAGACAACAAAAGAGATTGTAATTCACTCACCATCTCTGTCAGCATGCAAATGGTGGCCAGGAAGCAGTATGTTTATAATTTTTATTGTACCTTAGGGATTTTAATCTGTTTAGTCTAATACATGCAGGGCTTGAAATTGCGACCGATACGGTCGCATTTGCAACCAAATGTTTCCCTTTTGCGACTAAAATGTCCTCTTCAGTCGCAATTTCGCGACTAGTTTTCGCCTAAATTAACAGTGAAATAAGAAAATTATTTCTTTTGCATCTTTCTTGAAAGGAATTTGAGAATGTTTGATCAAAATGCAGTCCAATTTATCTTGACGATTCACTCGATCAGACGCCATTACAGCGGTTTCTTTGTAAATTTGTATCACTGGCGCACATGGGCACTCCCATTTGCTAAAACAACTCGCAAAGAAAAAGCAAGCATGGTGGACATGGGGGTTTGCAAGTTTCGTTCATCTCACGCTTGTTGGTGCCAAAGATTCATAAGAATACTCTGAATACTTTTGCTCAATTATGGTAAAGCTAAACAAAACACAGAGCCTGCAAAGTTAAAATGTGTCAAAAAGGTAAAGATATTCCAAGATTGTGCCCTTTCTTGTATTTGGTCCTCTTTTAACTTGGCTACGAATGTAATTTAGTTTAAATAATGGAATTAAAAGTTTGAGAAATTACTAAATAGTGTACTGTGCTTGGATGAAGATGTTGGCATGTGATTCAATTCACGATTTTTCCATGCATAATTTTAACAGAATGTAAATAAGAGTCCATCCATTTTGCTAGTACATCGGTTTTATCAGAACAGTTCGCATGTACACGGAATGATAGAAAAGCGAAATGAGACTTAATACAACAAGCGTGGCCTGACTAGTGCCAGGTCCCTAACTTAATGCAGTAGTGCCAGGTAGCGCCTGACTGATTATGCTCTCTCTCCCCCCAAGTCTTTGGTGACAATGTATAAATGGGGGCAGTAAAGACTGACATAAAAACACAAAACAAAACAAGTGTCAATGGGTTTGTTAAATTGTTCAGAGTTCCAGAAGGCCCTTTTTGTTGTGGTCCATTAGTCATCGCAAAGCTAAGGGAGGCTTCCTTGCTCGTGGCTCAGTTGCAGGGGGGGAGGGTAGCAGGAGGTGTAGCTGGGCATTCATGAGGTGCAGCTAGGCTGACAGGTGGTAGATCAGCTGAGGGTTGAATGGTTGGGGTCGGTGGTAACTGAATGTCATCTTGTGTGGGATGGGAGTCAGTTGCTCCAGGTGCAGGGGGTTCTTCTGCTATTGGTCCTGGTGAAGACTTTGCAGGTGGCTGCGCAGTTGGTGCTGGTGCTGCTATTGGTCTCGGTGAAGGCTTTACAGGTGGCTGCTCAGTTGGTGCTGGTAGCAGTGGAATTATTGGTTGGTGCGGGGAGGGCAGCCTGGGGACATACCGGAGGTCATCATTGATAATACATCGAGGAGGCTGATCCTGTACAGGGGTATATTTCCTTAGGAACTTACGGTTGCGGATGCTGAGTCGGCCCGAGCCATCAACCCATACTACATGCTGGTCAAACTGGCGGATCTTGACAATGAGGCCAGTCTTATCCCATTTGGTGGGGTGTGGGCCAGTCTGATTCTGGATTCTCACATGGTCACCAACTTCCAGAGGTGGGTGTCTTTTGGTGTGCTCCGTCAACCTCTCTGCTGCTTTCATATGTCTGATTCGTAGGGCCTGCTCCCTGTTGGCTAGAGTGTCGCTCCAGGTTGGATGTGGTTTGTAGCTGCCAGGCAAAATGGGTATGAAGTCCTTGATTGGTCGCCCGAATACACACTGTGCTGGAGACAGTTTTGTGTTGGGGTCAGGGTGTTCTAATAATGGAGGATGGCACGTTGTAGGAAGTCTGTGTCGAGACTGCCATCGGCATCATTGTTGTCTGTGATGAGGCGTTTGATGGTTTTCACACCAGTTTCTGCTCGGCAGTTTGAGTGTGGGAGGGCTACAGTTGCAGCGGTTTCAAAAAGTTTTGAAGTAGGCGTCAGTGACTGTACGAGTAGGCGGCTGTTACGGTTATGGCAATTAGATATTTATTACAGGAGCCAACATTGAGATTGTGGTCTGTCGCCTTTGAATTGTTAGATACAGCCTAGGTTTTGTACGCTGGTGGATGGCTGTTTACTTCGTGCAAGTCCCCGATGCAAACCTTTATGGTTGGTGTAAGTAATTCCTTAATGAGTTATTCTAGCAGACCTATGTAGCTTTCTTGCTATTATAATCTCACACCATGTACTGGCACATACATGGTTGTTACAGCTTAACATCACGTGCCACTTGAATTTAATGATGGACACAAATAATAGAAATTTAATACTGGCAGGGTCGTCTCCTGGGTTAACAAGGGCCCCAGGACAGCCTTTGTGCGGTACATACAAAGGTTGTTCTGCAGCGCGAAATGTACCAACATGTCCTACTGTATCCGTATAGAAATGCTGTAGACAGCGATGTGCTACTTGCACAGTAATTCAAACGTCTCGGTTTTTCAGAAGTTCCTTAACTAACCGTCGGTATACAGTTATAAGCGACCGCGACCTCTCTTGCTCCAGCACTAATGTTATATATCTCATGAGCTGTGTTAAATGTGACCATCAGTACGTTGGTGAAACTAAACGGAAAATTAGTGAATGACTTTCTGGCCATCGTTCGTCTATCAAGAAACATGCGAATACATTTATTGCAAGACACTTCAATTTGCCTGGTCATTCAATAGAAGACATCATCATTCAACCTATTGAGTATATCACGCAGAGGCCTGGTGAGACCGACAAGGATGTTACCATTAGACGCTTGGATCGTGAACGCTTTTGGATGCTAGAGCTCGCCTCTGTATATCCCTATGGACTTCGTTCCAACACCAATGTGTTTAACCTCTTCAATCGTCATAAACGTCGTAAACGAAGCCATGGACTACGACGTAACATGAGACGAACCGCAGAGATTACCCTGGAACAACTTCGTAATTCTTACAACAATGGTCATGGTGGTCTACATCGTCTCCTCACAACTCTGCATAGCACTCGTTTGCCAAATTTACATAAGCTGTATAATGACTGTCAAAAATTAGGATCGGCTCATGGAGATCAACGTTTCAGGACAATCGTTTTTGATGTTTGCACGAAAAGGCTATTTTATCCAGTACGCACTGGTTGTAACTCTAACACTAGACCTCAAAGGCGTTTTGTCAAAATTTATTTTCACAATAAAGGAATAGATAAGGTAAATTTAACAAATATTTTTCATAACAAACTAGTTAAATCTAAAGTACCCATTTATTTTCAGAGCAGGATCCCCCACTAATAAGTTATCGATACACCAGAAATATTTCTAGAAGTGTGTTTAATCATAATCAAACACTACAGAACATTGATTTAAATGATTTCAATACTGCAACTTCATCGTGCGACTGCGAATCTTCCGCCTTTCGTTACGAACCTCATGGCCATGTTATAACCGGTGACCTGCGTATTGTTCAGAACAGAAGACTTAGATGTCCACTCGAGAAAGGACCGAAATACAGAGAACAGAGTACAATCGATTGGAACCTTAACAAGAAGATCTTAACAACGGCTGTAGATGATAACACCAAGAAATGGAGTAAATGAGAAGGTGCCCACGTGTCAGCATTGGAGGAATGGTCCGAGACAGTAAAACTCATCATCAATAAGAGAATCAACACCTTACAGCGTCGCAAATTTTCCGGTAGTCCTGAAGTCTTAGAAGACAGTCACGTCAAGGTGAATTTGAATGAGCTACACGAAAAGTACGTTCTAGTCCCTGCTGATAAAGCTGGAAACAACATCATTTTTGTTTGCAAGTATTATTATGTGCAAACTCTAATGGAAGAACTTGGAATTAATTCTAGCACTACCATCAAGTCTGCATATGAAGCTCAAGACGTCACAGCTGATGAAGTTATACGGAACCACACAACAACTTTGGACGACTTATTCAACATCACACTACGTCAGAAGGAGAAAAATTTGCCTCAAATGTATTGGATACCTAAGCTTCACAAAACACCATACAAAGCATGATTTATTACAGGATCAAGTTCTTGTACCACTATTAAACTATCTAAATTAATTATTAATTGCCTCAAACTAGTTAAAAATCATTGTCATGCTTATTGTAAAACTATTCTACAAAGAACAGGTATTAACAGCATGTGGATCATCAACAACTCACTGGATGTATTTGGCACTTTGCAAGACAAACAACTTTCGCTAAACAAGTCAACTCTATATACAAGCCTACCGCACGCCAAACTTAAACTTCAACTGCATGATCTACTGGAAAGAGTTTTTAGCACCAGAGGAAAGAGTTTCATTGCAACCAATAACTACCACACTTTCTGGACGAATGATAAGAAGTTGTCGAAATACAGTTACTTTTCTTGTGGAGAACTTTGCTGTACTATTGACTTTCTTATCGACAACATCTACGTCCGTTTCGGAAACTCAGTTTTTCGGCAAGTTATTGGTATACCGATGGGCACTAACAGTGCGCCTTTATTGGCATATCTCTTTCTCCACACTTTAGAGTACGACTTCATGATAAAAACTATGAAACAAGACATGTCAAAGGCCGCAACATTCAGCAATACCTTTCGCTATATCGACGATTTATTCAGCATCCACGAAATTTACCCGTCAGAACTGGAACTGAAAAACACTACCATGGCTTCAAATGAAGTGTGTTATCTTGACATTAAGATCATTCAGGGAGACGACAACACACCTTGTCGTATAAGTGTCTATGACAAGAGAGATGACTTCTCATTCCGGATTATAAACTTTCCTCATATGGACAGCAACATCCCAGCCAATCGGGCCTATGGTGTTTACATATCTCAATTGGTGCGAAATGCTAGAATTTGCTCATCCAAATTGGACTTTATAGACAGGCTTTGTAGTCTTTCTTCACGTCTTCGTCACCAAGGCTTCAACACTACTGCACTTCTCAAATCGTTTAATAACTTCTTCAAGCGCCACGGTGAAATCATTCGCGTTAAATATGACATTACACTTCGGGAATTGAGATCAGCGGTTTGTGATTGAGAACCAACAATGTATCCTTTGCTTGTTTGTAATTGTTAAGTCGTCTTTGCAACTCTAATTCATTTATATGCGCTGCTTCCGGGTCCTTCATTTGGATTTGAAGGCGGCGTGCGTATTTTCGTATGTGGTGCGCATGTTTGGTTCATTTAGTTGACGTGTATGCTTAGTTCGCAATTTGACGGTTTAATTTATTTTTCGTTGTTTTCCTTATTACTTTTTCTTGTCAGTAACTGTGCTCACATCGTGGGTGGCTCCACCTGAAATGTTCTGCAATTGGTATAGGATTTAATGGAGCCGAAACCAATTGTGGAATTACAAGCATTTTAGGCATCCTACTGATGAACGGTTGTGGCAATTAGATATTTATTACAGGAGCCAACATTGAGATTGTGGTCTGTCGCCTTTGAATAAGTGAGCTTTTTTGTCACAAGCTGATTGCTATGACCAGAGTAGCTGGCGGCATAACAGTCAAGTAACCGGTGGAACTCTCTTTGAAACCCCTGCGGATGAGAGGCGATGGTGCACACCTCCTCGGGCCACTGTCTGTAGCACACTCGTCATGGATGCCAAATGTTGTGAATGTGCAGCGGGGGCAGTTGATAAGGCCTTTGGATCCCTTCTGTGCCTGTTCGATGATGGGCCAGTTGGAGTAGCGGTCCACAATCACAAGGTAGTTCATTCCCTTGTAGTAAAAGAAGTCAGCACACACGCACTGGAACGGATATGCTGGGTAGATGAGTGGGTAGGCAGAGCACTGGGTTGGGAAGGGGCTATGCGTTTGCAATGGTTGCAGTTCTCCCACAAGGCTCTGATGGCTGCAGTTTTCCAGAATGGTGTGCCAGGCTTTAGTAGCTACCCGAATGTCAGCATGCACTTGGTGGTGGCAAAGGTATATGATACTTGGTTAATTAGGCCAAACGAGGATCTTACATTGGTGATGTTAACTGGGGTTGGGAAAACGCGGATGGCATCAAGGTACTTCTTGCATGGTCGCACATTGTGAGGGGTGATTTCAAATCCTGCAAGTTCAACAGTGTCAGCTCCAAAGACGAACTTGTCTGGGTTGAGGATGATGCCGTGTTGACCGCATAAATCAAGCCAATATACTGCTTGATGAAAGTGAGGTCAGTGAGGTTGTCCAACCACAGGATTGTGTCATTGATGCACTTTGTTTTGTTGGGGACATGAGAGACAATCTCATCAAAATGTTGTGAATAGCCATTGCTGGATGCTATGTAGCCTTGAGGTGCAGTTCTGTACCAATATCTCCCTCATGGGGTGAGGAAGGTGGTAAGGTGGCGGTTGTCTTTGTGGAGGGGGACACTGTCATATCCATTCCAGCAGCCAAAGACCGTCTTCTTTGTGTTTCTGGGTACAGAGCATGCTTGGTGGAAGGGGCTCTGTGTGTGGTGCATTTCAGATGTGGCATGGCGGTTGACTGCCTGGAAGTCCACTGTGCGGCAGGGTTTGCCATTCTTTTTGGCACATTACCATGCAATGACACCACGTGACAGGTTCGCCCACTGGGATTGGTTTGAAGATGCCTAGTGCAACATCCTGGTCTGTACCAGCCTTTACATCCGCCTGCCAGTGGAGTGGTCCTGGGACTGGGACTGGGGTGTGGTGGGCCACTGGTTCTGCATTGGGGTCTATCATAAGTCTCATGGCGGCACCCGTCATCAATGGTAGTGGTTGGTGCTCACAGGCATTGAAAGTGCTGGATCTGTAGTAATCCAGGAGCCATTGTTGTAGGCGCTGTTGTGCTATTACGCTGTCAGGGGTGTGTTGCTCAGTGCCTGGTGAGGTTCTCTTTCCTTTAGGTACCAGTTCGGGCCCTAGTGCAGTTGTGGAGTGGAGGGCTTCACCCAGGGTGGGGAACTTTGCGGAGATCACGCCTAGCGCTGTGCATGTCTCCTGGCTTAAGAACTGTTTGTCAGCATCGCTGGTGACGTACACGATTTGCCGGGATTCAAGGGGCTGTCCAGATTTAGAGAGGCCAGAGAATTGTAAGATAACTGCGCCTAGGATCCTGATGCCATGGTTGTTTGTGGCATGCATACGCATGGTAACTGGGATCAGGTCATCTTCACATAAGCCGAGGCGGCGGATGACCTTCATGCTTGCTAGGCAGCTCTGACAGCCAGTGTCAGCCATTGCAGAGAGTTGTGTTTTCACTGGCTTGGATGTAACAGCTTTGAATCCAAGGGCTGCATAATAATCTGGGTGGACCATGGCAGTGAGGGTGACAAAAGGTTGACGTTGGGATGACTGTTGAACCCAGCAGTCACTGAAAGTGGTTGTATAGGTGATGATCTAATGTGATGGCATTCTCCCTGGGACTGCAGCTGAGGCTGGTGGCTGGTGGCTGTGCAGAGAGCATCAAAGACAGCACCTTCAGCTTTGCTGGCGGCATTGTTTGAGGGGTCTTTGTACTGGTTCGTTTCTCTTCCTTTGCTTTGACAGACAGCCTCATAATGGTTAGCCCGTTTGCAGTGTGCACATGTTGTGCCATAGGCAGGGCACTCGCTCTTCCTAACCCTGGATGGGGCGTTCTTGCCATGGCCACGCTTGCCACAATAATTACATGGATCAGCTTTTGATCGGGTCTTGAATGTGTCCTGCTTAGTGCGGCGGTATTGGCTGCGGGCAGTGTCTAATCCCTGTGATTGTTGGAGATGGCCTGTCGACCATTTCCCAGCTTCCTTTGCTTCCTCCAGGGACATGTCTTGGTTTTTGTCTCCAAGTTGGTCCAGCTGGATTTCACTGTCAGTGAGGCCACGTATCAACATATCGTGGAGGACGTTCTCAGTGTAGTTTACTTTGCCATTTCAGCCAGGGCACAGGGTGGAGAATTCTCAAACACCAGCTTGACCGCACAAGCAGGCGCCAAAACTGCGTATTAGCTCGTCTCGGTCCTGGTGCATCTGGTGAAGTTGTACACGAGCTACTATAGTGTTTTCTTCTCTCACAGCGAGTTTCTTGATTGCTGCTATCACCTCGTCGATGGGTTTATCGGCAACTGAGCTGCCAGCGCTGTGAGTGAGGTCCTTTCATAGTTGTTCATCACAGCATTCGAGCAGCTGCATGACTCGGTCCTTCCCGGTGACTTTGGTCACCTCTTCGTAATCGTTCCAGGGTGTGAGAAAGTAAGACCACTCTTCAGTCGACCCTGCAGTGGAAACCATGGGGTGCTGGACCTTTTCTACCTTTGCTATGGCAGCAGGACATGGTGCAGTGGCGGTTGCCAAGGCGGTGCGAGTACTGGTCGAATGGACCAAAATTAGAATGGCGGCGAGGGCATCCTCAATGTCAGCCGTTTCGTACTCACAGTCGGGAAATGGGCATCTATACTTCGGCATCGTTGCTATTCAGGAGCGGGTCCGTGGAAGCCGAGAGTTTGCTTTTGGAGAAGGGACGCAACATGTTGTGAAGAGAAGATGGGGGCCGGTTTATCGTCCTTCACGAACAATAAAACTGGACTTTCTGTCGCTGAGGCTCCCATCGTTTTCTCAGTAGCCTTATCCTCTGTCATAAATAAGAGTCCATCCATTTCGCTAGTACATCGGTTTAATCAGAACAGTTCGCATGTACAACAAACATGGCCTGACTAGTGCCAGGTCCCCAACTTTATACACTAGTGCCAGGTAGCGCCTGACTGATTATGCTCCAGAATGGAATAAAAGTAAAGCTTGCGTTGTTGCAATAACAAAATCATAGCTTTGTTGATCATTTATAAGCCCATGATTGAAAATAATTAATTTACGTGCATTTTGCAACTAAAATTTTCGAACGTGCGACTACATTTTCGCAACTGGTCGCAAAATGGCGACCTGATTATTTTTTTTTTTAATTTCAAGCCCTGAATACATGTATACATATTTTTTTAATTTTGTTAAAACAGGCCGGTTCCTAGTAGTTTGGCAATGTGAAAATATCTGGATTTGATGTTGCTTTCCTGACAGGAAAAATCCAGAAAATACTTCAGAGTTCATTATACATGTATATTTGTCAGCAATTTTATTTATTAACAGCTTACTTCTGCTCTTTGGACAGACACTTAACTTTGTCTGAAATTTTGCTTGTGAGGCAGTTACATGCTTTTAAGTTTTCATTTTTGTCTTATAATCATGTTACAGTTACAGTTGGCAGATGGCTTACCTGTGCTCTATGCAACCAAGTGTACGCGGTATAACATGCTTTATCAAATCTACATGGAGTACTGAATTGAACATCCAAAAAATAAATCTGAAATCTCTTTTCCCTCGTCATGCTTTTGCCATTAGAAAACAAGAAATTTCTCTTCCAGGTGGGTCTTAAAACCTGACAAGGTGGCAGTGTGGGTGACATCAAAAGTAGAATTAATTATAAGTACTCCAGAACTCACACAAGAAACAAAGAAACAGAACAGGTAATTTACTAAGGAAAATTACGGTTGGGATGCCAGAAAACCAGAAAAAAATGTTAAAAGACAAGACAGCAAGAATGCGGCCTCTGTTGTAAATTTTCAAAACAAAGTCACCACGTCCATAGCTTTGATGTTTGTTTTGCAGTAAGAAAATTAAATAATTGTCAAACAAATAACAGCACCACTTTACACAGAGGAAAACTAGTCTTTTATCCCCCAAATTTATAATGGTGAGCATTAAATGTACTTTGTGCCACTTACATGCAGGTCTGCAAGTAACAGCTGGACATTGGACAATGACCAAAATTTTACAATGTCCTATGATATCGCAACTGTAGTCAGACAGACTGTGCGGTCAATTTTTTTGCCTTCCAATGCAAGCACCAATTTTTCTGCATCAACAACACTTTATTGAGGAGCTCTGTAAGATGACATCTGACATTACTACTGTTTTGTCCTATCAAAATGACGACTTAGTTGGACGTAACAGGAAAAAGTTATTTGCAGTCCTGACATACCGATTCATCAGTTAAATACTTCCACTATAGAGATGCAGTCGGAGTTGTAAGTGTTATGATCTGGTGAAAATCAAATTGATGGAGTCGGAAGCAGAGTTCCGATTCCGCTTACCATCCATCGCTTACCATCTAGATTGTCGGAGTCGCAATCAGAATACACAGAGTTCCTTAAACTAGCAATGTGATTGGTTTATTCTTCCGTTTCTGCTTGCGACTCAGACAATCCAGTTTTCAATAGATTGTAAATGACAGGGTCATAAGCAGAATCCGAAGAAAATGGAAACGTTCTGATTCTTCTGACTCCGATTCTGTCGTGCTTATGACTCCGCTTACAACTCCGATTTTCACTAGGTTGTAAGTGTTCTTACGACCCCGACTCGCTAGTGAAAACCAGGCTAAAGAGTTTTTTGGCAAAAGCAGAAAGGATCTCAAATGTTCACTTTTTTTAAAACAGCCATTTCCAAGGTTTGACATTAATTTTGTTTTGCAGTAAGATAATGAAATAACAGCATTGCTTTCAGAAAATGAAAAGACATCCTTTCAGCTGAAAATTCCTTCAATGAAATTTGTAAATGGATTCAGTTAGCGAGTCGCATGTTGCTGATGTATCAATCAATGAGAATGATTATTTCCTGTTCTGCTAGATGTTTTTTTCACAGGAATAAACATACATGTAGATGATTATAAATCCATCAACGTTATCACTGAAGAGTGGTCTTTAAACCCAGTATTTTATGTATAAGGCTTGCCACAAATTTCTATAAGTTTTGTTTATGTTCTCTTGTGGTGTTGCATGTTGTTACTGTGTGTGGACCTCGTGTGTGATTTTGTGAGTTTGCCAATGTTTACTAGAAAAATATGAAAGCCAAAGGCTTATTCTCAACTGGTCATGTTCATGTTTTGAGGGGTAATTTTCTAAAGAAACTATGGTGCTGCATCGGTGGGAAGTATAACAATATAATTTGGTTTTATCAGCTGGGTTGATAATGTGAATTGGCCACCGTAAAGAGATTCGTGAGCTGACGCTTCGAGCCTTAGCCCTTCGTCGGCGCGAATCCATGTTCATGTTTTGTTTGGAAAACTTACTAAAAAGCATGCACAATCACTCACTGAACTGCTACTGTTCGGTTGATGGACAAACTGGTAATTTTCTGACATGATTCCATTCAGACTGTAACGTTCATATTCCTCTTGCCTAAAGAACTCTTGAGCAGAACTTGAAGGTTATTAATAAGTTAGTGATATTCTGTATAATTATGGCAACAGTACATTTGCTTGTTATTACAAGTCACAACACAACTTCTAGATCTTAATAAGTTTAGTTTCTCAGCTTTTCATCATACTCAAGCGACAGTGTGGATAGATTAATGATTGTCTATTTTTCTTGCAACAAAAAAGTCTAAGGGCCTGATTACTGAATTTTCAGTCCAGTTAGAAGTGCTCAGAGATTTCAGCTTTTCTTGGTTTCTAGAATAAATCTTCTTAAAAAGGTTTTTGCAATTACATGGTGAGTATTTTCATCCTGGGTTGAAATTGACATTTGAAATTTCAGCCCAGGCTGCAACTCGCCATTTCATTTAATGCAGATATGTCCAGGTTTGACCGCTAATGAGATGCAAGCTCTTTATGACAAGCATCACCAAGTTTCCTCATTGATAAAAGTTCACTAAAACACACATACATGTAATGTTGTCAAATTATATGAAGTAATATGAAAATGGAAAATAACCCAGTGAAATATGAAGTAGTAATTGAACAATACCTGCATTCAATCGTGGACATAGGTGGTTTAACAGACCCCAATCTTGCTCAAACACAACGTAGCTATTTTAAAATTTGTTTGAAGTCTAATACACCATTTTGGGGGTAAAAGGCTAGTTTTCATTTGTGTTAAGTGATGCTAGTTACTTGTTTGACAGTCGTTTGATTTTCTGCTTGCAAAGCAAATAATTTTTATAGCTATGGCAGCAGTTGTTTTAAAAATATACAACTGAGATAGCGGCATACTTCCAGCTTATAACATTTTTCTGGTCTCCTGGTAACCCATCTGAAATTTTCATTTGTAAATTTCTGTTCGGTTTCTTTGTTTCTTGTGTGAGATCTGGAGCACTTTCTGCTGAAATTGACATCACAGCACAACTAACCCCTGGTTACCACCTTGCGTGGCTGAAGGGCACAAACATTTTTTAACATTGTTTTGTTTTAGATTTTCACCACTGTAGGATAATGAGTTACTAGTGTCAGAAATGTCAAAAAATTGGGTGTCACTGATTTCATTTTGGAGATAACATGCCTGGAAGAACTCCATGAATCTGAATCGGTCTTCATTAGTGAATTTGGGCACAAGGTCTGTAAGCACAAAAACATTGCAAATAAATCTCTGAAGTGAAAGCTTGTTGAAGTGGACCAATTAAGTGAATTTATTCAATAGCCCTTTTTACAGTTCCCGGCGCCATATTGGAATAGTAACCGCGCAAACCTGATAGCGAGGCTAGAGGTGACCCAGCGGCAGATTCGAACAGCTGATTTAGTAACATTTGAAGCGCGACTCGAGATTCTTCGGTGAATTCTTCTTTCAGAATGGTTTTAAAGTACAAAGACAAGGAAATTTCGACTCTAGATGAGATCCAGAAGCTCAAGGCGAAAGATCTACGAGATATTTTGCGGTCTCATTCAGAAACAACGGGAGGAATGAAGGCCGATTTGGTGCTGAAAGTGTATGCATTGTTAATGCGAGATGTTTTGCCACCTTCGAATGCCAACAGCGGGGAAAATGAAGAAGTTCTTCCAACACAGGAGCAAGACCAAAATCAAGACGAAGGCGACTTCAAATACGAAGCGACAATGCGAAGAATTTCAGCTCTAGGATGGTCAAGCGACCTTCGGCATTTGCCAGAGATGAACTTTATCCAGTTGTACGACTATCTAGTTGTCTCCACGCGCAAGTATCGTCACATCGTTTTAAAAGGAACGCATTACAAGAAACTTAAATCATATCAATTTTTTTTCGAAGGAAACGTTAAAAAGCTGGAAACTAAAATTTTTGAAAACAAAACTTATGTTAGAGCGAACGTACTTCCCTCGATGAAGAGGACGCCATACAGAGTCGTTGTCGAGTTCACACCTACGTGTGATGTTTTACACGCAGCCTGTACTTGTCCCGCTGGTCTCGGGATGCATGGCAAAGGAAAATGTAATCACGTGGGTGGGGTGCTCTTTGCCATAGAAGATTTTATTAGAAGAGGTTTACAGAATAATCCAGAGCCTCTAACATGCACGTCACGGCTATCGGTCTGGGTTGTTCCTCGAAATCAAAGTGTTGCCGCAAAGCCGCTTGACAAAGTGTTGATACGGAAAATAAGATTCGGAAAGAAGAACATAAGAACACAGCCTAAAATAATCAAGTTTGATCCAAGGGCACCACAGCAGCGTGGTGTTGACGACGAAGGTTTTAAAGAACTCAGCGAAAACCTCCAGGACTGTTTGCCCTCAAGTTCGTTCTTTCTGTTCCATGACCTCCAATCAAACTGTGCAGGTCCTAATGACCAATCGACTCCAACCTTAGATGGGGGTGAGGAGGGCCAAGAAGACACAGGTGAGGAGGATCAAGAAGCCACACCCTTCACTGACAACTTTGACATTGCAACTGATCGTTTTAAATGTATTGTAGACGAACACGTCTCTAACATGACAGTATCGGATGAAGAAATCAGTGAAACCGAAAGATTAACAAGGGGACAGAACAAAAACCAGCTGTGGTTTGACAAACGGAGGTCACTCCTGACAGCTTCGAATTTTGGCAAAGCTTCCAAAACTAAAGTTGAGCCATCAAAGAAACTGAAATCTATGCTCTACACTAAGTTTACGACCGAGGCTGTGCAGTATGGTATCGAAAGCGAGGAGAAAGCTGTGGCCCTTTACATCGAAGAAATGGCGGGAAAGGGTATCACTGTAAAGGTGGACGAGGTGGGACTTTTACAGTCCAAGGAAAAGCCCTTCCTAGCAGCAAGCCTAGATCGAATAATAATAAATGTGGCCACAAATGAGAAGTGGGGTATGGAGATCAAATCACCCCTAAGCAAAGCTGGTATGAGAGTCGAAGACGCCTGCAAAATTAAAAACTTTTTCCTGGAAAAACTTAATAATGGAACTATCAGACTGAAAAGAAATCATGACTATTACATTCAAGTACAAGGCCAACTCCATTCGGCATCTAACTTAGCCTTAAAAGGTGTTGTTTTTGTGGTGTATTTTGGAGAAGGAATGCCTCTGTTCAAAGAGAACATCTCTTTTGATAGCAGTCGGTGGAATGATGAACTTCTCCCCAGACTTGAGTATTTTTTCAAAAGGGCACTTTTCCCTGAAATGCTCACTAAGAGAGTTGAGAGAGGAAAGCTTTTGTATCTCCACGGTGGATGGCAACCATATGGGCAATACTCCTGTACAGTAAATGGATTGAAGTTAAGATTTAATAGAGCCCAGTGACTCTACCAAACTCTACCACTTGTTCTGACAATTTTTGTTATAATTAAAGGAGAATAATTAATATTTTACTTCCTGTAGGGCCAAGATTGATAAGTCAAATCAAACATATGATTAGTTTCAAACTGAACCAAGGTAATCACACTAGCCAATCACAAAAGGCACAGAAAATCTTCTAAGCTAATCAAAAATCTCAGCAAATACATGTATATTTAGCTGACCCGAAAGGCAAGAAAATGAATCTAAGCCATTCGTCATTTGTTTCGGTTCATTTCTGATGGGCCGAGAAAGTAATATTTCTCTAAACCAATCTATTAGTGTATTAATGCAAGAGCACAATGAGAAGCCATTAATTTAATAAATTAATTAATAATTATATCCAAGAATTACTGCAGCATGTCCAATACAAAATCAATCACCTTTTTTCTCCATAATGTTATGACAATGATTTATCAATGGCTATTATAGAGTTCTTAAATAATTAAATAATTCTAACAAAGAACATTGCTAAGGTTTAGCTGGGGATAATAAAGGAGGTAAAAAGTTGGTTAATAATCCACAAACAGTTGCTATTTGTGTAGCATATGGGCTCAGAGTGTTTGGCAGGGTTCCATCCAAAATGTGGTATGTCTTTATTCTTCCAATAGCCCGCTCAACATGAATTCGAACAGAAGCGATACTCATTGTTTCCTCTGTTTCTGCAGCTGTCATTTGCTCCCGTCCCGACAAAAATGGTGGCATATTCACTGACACACCCTCAGGCACGATATTGCCAATGTCAAAACCACGGTCCACCATCACATTATCGCCTGCCTCTAGCAAATCACAAATCCCACTTTCTCTTGTAATCTGTTTATCAGATACACGACCACCCCAGAGGTCAGATAGGAAAGTCACTTGACCATTTGGAGTAACACCAACAAGCAATTTCCATGTATTGTGGTGTTTATAGTCAGACCACGTTTCTGACTGCGCCAACATAGCTGAAGGTCGCTGAATAAACAACTCAGTACAGTCTAATATTATTCTTGTTGTTGGGTATTGCGCAAATTCCCGAGGCATGTTTTTTCGTACAAGCTCTTGAGAGGGAAATGGAAATAAGTCTTTCAGCTCATAATAAAGAAAATTAACTCATGTGATACAGATTCGAGAAATTGAGCTAATGCTAATACCGAATCTGTCAGCAAGGTCCTGAACAAACAGGCCAGCTTTCAGTCTCATAAGCACCAACAAGAACTCATCCAGTGGAGCTAGTTTCCTTGAAGGCCCAGGCTTCTTTTTGTTTTCATCAGATTGATAAGGCTGACTTTCCTTCAATAAATTTTCCCCTTTCCAGTATTGCATCTTGGTAATCTTAGGTTTAATATAATTAAAGAAGGCAATTAATGCATCATAAGAAGGGAAACCAGTATAAAACAAGATGGCAGAACTATCATTTTTGATCTTGTCAAGTGAAAATTGCCTTCCCACAAGGACTGCATTTTCTTCTTCTGCTTCCTTCAGTCTTTCCTGACATTTGACTAGTTCGATTTCCAAGGCAGCTATTTTTGCTTGTAGCTCCAGGATTATGCCAGCTTCAGTTTGAGGATCTCCAAATGAAGTATCAATGAATTCATCACAGGGTAACGCTGAACTAGACATTAAATCTGAAGAAGCTGATTCATGCGTTGTTTCAGCAACAGGCAACTCATGTACTTCATCAATTGTTTCAAGGAAGATCCTTTTTGCTGGGGGCTTCCTATTCAGTCGTTCTCTAGTCCAACTGAACTGAGATGGCTCTGCACCTGAGATGGATAAAACATTTTTTGTCTTATTATTGATGTCATTTCCACCGAAAGTTTTTAGTGTACAGATTATACTAGCTGTACAGATATAATTATTAAACCTGCTAACAAATATAACAATTTCAATGATTAAAACAACTCACATGGTGTTTTAATCACAGTATAACTAGCAAACTGATCAAGACTTGTTTTCATAAGCCTGGGCATTTAGACATTTGTTTATAGTTTAGTGGGTTGATTAAGAGAATTAGATTTATGAAATATCTTAAGAAATATGGCCACAAGTCATAGTTACAGCGTGATTGTAAGGAAATTAAAGAGCTATGAATCCATATGCACATGTAAACAAAAACTTAAGCTTACCTTTCTTCAACTCCCAGCGACCAGAAAGCTTTTTAAGGATGTCCTCTTGTGAAAAATGTTCTGAACAAACATAAGTACAGCTGGTTACAAAAAAATCCGTCTTTTCCATGCTGCCTTTTGATTAAATTACACCAACGATTTCTTTGGTGGACATTCGACGGAAACTTGAAGAAACGATAACTTGTACGCTGGCCATCCACATCGTAATAGCTGTTGTTACAGTTAAACGCTGCGCAGTACTTTCCTCTTCTTTTCGTTTTAGTGCTGGGAGTGTCTTTGGCGGCTGAATTTTCATCCATCGCCAAAAGACATGCAATAATTTCGCTAGAAAACCTCGTGAAACTCGTGAGTGACTCGTTTTCTCTCTGAAACTTCTCTTCGATGCGAAACGCGGGTCACCTCCAGCCTCGCTATCAAGTTTGCGCGATTACTATTCCAATATGGCGCCGGGAACTGTAAAAAGGGCTATTGGTGTAGTTCCTTGAGGAAAAAATTCACACTTAGCGGCCACATTTTCCCTTGTCTTATATATCTGTAGGATGGCAGGATTTGATGTTTGACAAATATAATCCTGAAGTTCATGGAAAAAAGTAGGGGTCACCAATCATTTAAGAGAGTAAACCGCAAGCAAAGTTAACACAACAGCTTCTGTCCCTTTGTTTGTCCACAGCATGCACGCTCGATGCATGGTGTGGCATGACATTGCGACATGAACTGCGTGCACACTACGGATGCGCATTAACAATAAGCGCAATCGTCCGTGTGATCCATCCAGAAGATAAATTTCATGTTTTCAAGATTTTGGATTTATTTTTTCGATGTTCAAATCAGCCCACGTAAATTCAATTAACCAAATAAAAAATTCTCTTATATACACTTTAATGATTAATTATGGTATAATTTTCAGTGGGAAAATCTTCAAATTTTGCTGTTGTGCCTGCAAGGTTAATAGTAGATGAAAAGGATCATGGAATACAGATGTTTATGGTCCAGCTGCGAGATCTTCACACACATCAGCCTCTACCAGGTAAGGTACAGTCAGTTACTAAACTGTATTTGATGTATAGAGGGGGTAAGTTTCTAAAGAAACTGTGGTGCTGCGTTGGTGGGAAGTATAACAATATAATTTGGTTTTATCAAATTTGAATCTCTTTACGGTGGCCAATTCACATTATCAACCCAGTTGATAAAACCAAATTATATTGTATTTGATGTACTCTGAGAGTATAGTAGTGTAGAGTGATTTCATTTACAGTAGTAGATTCTGTGATGAAAACAGTTTTAAACTGTTTTTAACTATTAAAGCAACCTTTCCTTCGCCCCGTGTAAGGTAATCCAGATTCTGGAATCCATGACATTTTTGCCTGTGGAATCCGGAATCTTGGGCTTTGGAATCCAGAATCCAGCTCTTGGAATCCAGAATCCCGCCTCCAAATGCAATCCGGAATCTTAGATGCTGAAATCAACTCCCAGTCGGTTTGATTGGCTTCCCGTGTCCCCTTATGCTTATGACAGGCGACTTTCACGCGTTTTTCGCTGTGCCAACTGGAAAAGAAAGAGCCTGGTTGAATTAAAGACTGGAAGCATTTACCAATTTTTTAGAAAAATAGAATATTGCACTATGGATCGGATTGAGCCGTACCATTTGGTCCTAAGTTTCGATATATCTGCAGTAGGGGACCTGGAAGACAATAAACATGTTGCCGTAAGGAGCCTGACACCAAGTTTATGGGATAATGGTCCAGAAATTCCAGTCAACTCGGGAAAAACGTAATACATTGGAAGGTATTACCTCTTTCCCGAAAAATTCCACCGGGAAGAACCGTATCATTTGAATTCATCCCTGAATTACCGTTTTCTTTCTTGCAAATGGTAAGCGATCAGGAACTGTTATAACCGCACAAGTGTCTGTAAAAAACAAAAATGAGTGACATGCAGGGACGCGTTGTGGCGCGTTGTCTTTTTGGCCAGGTCTCCGCCAGATTTTCGACAGTCATTTCTATCGTTCTCTGCTATATGGGGAAGCACAAAACTGCGGTTTACAGTTAGAAACCTGTTGAATTTTCCCAAAAATTTTATTCAGTCACATATTTTCGACATAATTGTATGTCTAGTAAAACGTAAATTGCCAATGAATAAGTTACGTTATCCGGCCGATATCTGGAAGTATTTTCGTTTCGATTCCCTTGAGGGGAATGTTTGGGAGTTCAAGGTTGATCAAAATAACCGATAGTTAGCTTGCGTAGCAGTCAATTCCTTTCCAAGCGCGCAGAACAACCGCACATGTGAGTGACCGCCGATCATACGGAAAGCTTTTCAATTTTCGTTTCCCTTTATTCCCCGCATTAATCAAACAAGAGTAACTCTTCGTTGGTAAATAGGGTACTGGCTGCTGCACAGGATTGAGACACACAACGGACCTGATTTATTGACATTTGTAAGGAAAAAATGCAGGTACATGAAACACCCGTGACAACAGTATATACGTGATGAACCAACGTGCCTGCTGCCCGCCAGGAAAAACCCTTGATTCAACCTTGAGGGAGAAAGGCAACCGAAACTAAATAACACCTCAATATTTTTTTTTAAAATATGTTTAAACGCTACGTACTATACCGGAAAAAAGTTGACTGAATAAAAACTATGAGCACTTGAACAGCAGCAGCAGTGTCTCCATTGTGACGTCGCCATAGAAGCTGTCTAGATGTCGGTGAACCGTGAAAATATAAATTTGCTGCTATTCTTGGAAACGCAGCAAATAGCAGTTTGCTTCCCCAGGCGCGCTTGTTCGTTCATTCATATCGATTTGTTCTAGCTTGTGAGCAGGCTCCAGCTAGACAGGAGTGGGCCAGTGTGAGGGGGACAGGTTGGGCTCTCACCCCTCCCCTCCTTTCTCCTCACCCCTACCCTATTCTGTCATCTTTCCCCCACCTTCTCTTTGCACCATCCTCGCCAGAGAGCAGGTTCACAGGCTAGATTCATTGGCTAGCATCTCATTTTTTCGCGCATGCTCGCTGGTACTATCTTTCGCTCCAAGTGCTCGGAAAGGAAACAACGGAATGGGGAATGCAAAATTGAAATGTAAAAAACCGAAAATGGGTAAATAAGAAATGAATTTTTTTCGCTAATGACCGGCCAGATTTGCAAATACGCCATTGATGGACATGCACTTATTCTAACCTTCACTGACCTTTACGCCAAGTTAGGAGCTGTTTTGTGTTATATGTAATTTAATAATAGCAGAATTCTACAACACGAAATGCAAAGAACGCAATGAAACCGGAAACTAAAATCTGGAATCCAGTCGTGTGTGGAATCCGGAATCCACCGAGATAGAAGGCCTGGATTCCGGAATCCACAGTGTGGAATCCAGAATCCAAGACTGTCATGGATTACCTTACATGGCGATTTCCTAGTAATTATATACAACATACTAGAGGATAACCATGCAAAGATAAACACGGAATGTGTCATAAAAGTGAATTAACAAATACATTCAAGATTGCCATGATAAAAGGTGATAAAAAAGGTTTGCGATGTCCAGTAATTTTTTGTAACACAAATTCAGGGTGAGCGATTGCGGTGGGCAGTGCATTTCCAAGGGCTTATTCTGTTTTGTCCAGGCTTGACTGTGTATGAAACTTGTGTCTGAACTAACTTCATCAATCATTGCTTTATTTCCTGCCACATCTGTAGGTAGAACAGTAGGAGACATTGGAGCCAAGTTTTCCTCAACATTTAATGGAAGTGACAATGGTTATCTAATGTTTGACCATGTGAGGATACCACTCAACCATATGCTGATGGGATTAGCAAAGGTAAAACAACATCAATGGCTTTATGCTGTGATAGTTAGCCAAGCATTCGTCAATGTTGGCAATCACCACAATATGAGAATAATTAGTATTACCTATTTGTACACAGCTACAGGGCTTGAAATTAAAAAAAAATTCAGATCGCCATTTTACGACCAGCTGCGTAAATTTAGTCGCAAGTTCGAAAATTTTAGTCGCAAAATGCACATAAGCTATGATTTTGTTATTGCAACAACGCGAGCTTAACTTTTATTTTATTTCTGTTAATTAAATGATGGAAAAATGATGCATGATCGAATGAAAAAATCGTCAATTGAGTCTTCATCTTCATCGATCTCTGTAAAGTGCACTATTTAGTAGGTTCTCAAACTTTTAATTCCACTGAAACTAAATTGCATTTGTAGCCAAGTTAGAAGAGGACCGACTACAACAAAGGACACAATCTTGGACATCTCTGATCTAAGCTCGACACGAGTAATAATCTTTACCTTTTCGACACACTTTACCTTTGCAGGCGTTTTGTTAAGCTTTAGCTGTAGCTTAAATTACGGGTTAGCATAATTGAGCAAAATTGGTCAGAGTATCGTTACGAAGTGTTCGAATCTTTGGCAAGGACAAGCGTGAGATGAACGAAACTCGCAAATCCCCACGTCCGCCATGATTGTTGTTTCTGCAAGTTGTTTTAGCGAACAGGAGCGCCTATGTACACCAGCAATACATATTTACAAAGAAACCGCTTTAATGGCGTCTGATCGAGCGAATCGCGTACGTAATGGCAAGATAAATTGGGCGGGAAATAGTCGCAAAATTGCGACTGAAGAGGAATTTTTAGTCGCAAAAGGGAAAATTTGGTCGCAAATGAGACCGTATCGGTCGCAATTTCAAGCCCTGAGCTACCTTAATCGTCTATCAGCCTACCCAAATGACCACCCAGCATTTGAGCGGCTTTACTGCTTCAAGTATATATTTTCTGCAAACTTAATTAAGAGTTGTTGATTGTGAATGGATATTCATTTGAAGCATAGAGTGTTCAATTTCCAAAAGTACCGAGTCTCGCAAATCGAGTTTGTTTACCGTTGGATTTGAACAGGAGAAAGCGATCAACATTACTATGTGTTATTCACACCAACTGTGTTGGGGAATTTGTATTTTTTCCCTCTTTGAAACTATCAAAGTTCAACTGTGCATTTTTTAAAAAACAGACATTTAAAATCAATATTCCCCGACTCAGTGTTTTAGATAAAGAACATTTCTCAAACTCAATAATAATTCATTGACTCAAAACAAAAAAATTATAACCATGGTTTGGATACCCAATCTTAATTAGCATAGATTTTGACGATTTTATTTCTTCGTTTTTCCGTAGTTTTTGCTTTGATTGACACAATATATCAAACATTCGAGACAGTGTTTTATTGGCCATCCAAACACCTCGAAGTTCGTTAAAAATACTCCGCTACGTGTTGTATTTTCAACTCTCTTCTCACTGTTTGGATATCTCGATGAAACACTGTCTCTCGTGTTTGATATATTAGATAGCCATGTTGATCGTCTTCTCCCCTTCAAATCCAACTGGAAACTAACTCGATTTGCAAGACTCTGTACTTTTATAAAATTGTGTGGTTTTGTCCATGTCCGAGCCTAGTGGCACATCATGCTGGAACTTAGGCCAGTTTTCAAGCCAGTTCAAGTATTTCTTCTCCCCCTGGATTGGATGTTAGTCCATTGCATGTTTTTTTATCATGTAGACCATGCCCTGCCCCCGCCACAGAATTAAATTTTGCCGGTATCCATTGATATACTTGTTGAAAGAGGCACAAAAAATTAAAGTGTCTTGCCCAAGAACAGAAAGCAGTTCCCAAGCCAATCTGAGTCCAGTGTACTGCTGAAGACAGGAACATCTCTATAGTTAATTAGATATTAGTTGATTTGCCTGCCTGCAACATCTGTAACACTCTACGGCTGAAGTTATTTTGAATCAAAGAATACTTACAATGAGAAGTTCTGTTAGTAGTGAGTCCAGACGAATAATAGAATTACATGTATTACCAATACAACAGTATTAGCGTCTTTAAAGTCTTCGCTCATCAGTTAAGCTAACCGAGGACAGGTTTGTAAAGAAATATGTTTTTAATCTAGTAACATGTCAATGTGGAATTTATTTTCCCACCAACAGCTTTCCCCTGATGGCACCTTCACAAAACCAGCAAACTCCAAATTATTATATGGCACCATGAGTTTTGTACGTGCAACGATTGTTTATTCTTCTTTCTGGTTTTTGTCCCAAGCCATTACTATTGCTATTCGGTACAGTGCAGTAAGGCGACAGAGTCAACTCAAATCAGAGTAAGTCAACTTAAATATGAGTGAAAGTGAAGAATGATCAACGCAGTTAATTTCCAATTTAAGCAATTGGAAAGAAGAAGACTGAAAAAATTAGGGCTTCAACAGGATTCGAACCCGTGACCTCCGCGATGCCGGTGCGATGCTCTACAAACCGAGCTACGAAACCACACATTGGGAGCGAGGTCAATTTGTTGAGTTCATATCTTCCCGTGTAGTCTCCCCGTAGTCTCCTTTGCAGTCATTATTAGATCCTCCCTACCACCGCCTGCTTAAACCTGAACCACACAGCAGCTCCAGGTACTTCAGTTCAACGCCTTCCAAAGACTCGACATTGCTATCGTCGGTAGAGCTTGAGACAAATGCTACCAGCGATTGATAAAATTTGATCAAGCATCAGATTTTCTGAAACAACTAAAGCAAGAAATTGAAGAGGTATTCGATACAAGAGAAAAACCCAGGATAAAGCGACTGCTACAACGAGATAAGATGGATAAGAATGGCGACAATAACACCATGCCACAACAAGGATCCGGAAAGGAATCCAAATCGCTACGAAATGCCATGAAAAGCGAAACGCTATTAGGAGTTTAATTTCAGTGTCCGTTTTAGACGGTCGATGCTTAGTCATAGCTTTAAGCTTTAATAGTAATACTCCTAAAACAGTATACACTATACTAGGAGATAAACAGAAGTATCAGAGGACTTTTCTTTTCTAAAACTGTGCGCATTGAGCAGATTCACAAGAAGACATATTCTGACAAACACGCGCCAGATAAAACAGGAAATTGAACTGAGCAACTGTCATTCTATCAGCGCGGCTTGTCTTGAATGAGTCGCCAATCAAACACGAGTTGTGATTGGACAATTAGTTTTGGCGTGACTGACTCAGGAATATGTTAGCCAAGTTGTGATTGGCTAATCCGCGGAAAGGAACGTGGTTCGGGTTGAAGCAGCCGTTAGTGGGGAGGAGCGTTGCGTGACGACCCTAATAATGGCTGCGTAGGAGCCTACTTCCCGTGAGGAGTGGAATGATGTGTAGTATATATGAAATAATTCATATTTGAACTGATAAAAGCCAGGGTTCGAATCCCGTTGAAGCCCTTATTTTTTCAGGCTTCTTCTTCTTTACAATTGCCTAAATTGGAAATTAACTGCGATGATCAGTCTTCACTGTCATCTATATCCACAGTTCAAAAATGAATTATTTCATATATACTGCACATCATTCCACTCCTCAAGGGAAGATATGAACTCAATAAATTGACCTCGATCCCAATGTGTGGCTTCGTAGCTCAGTTGGTAGAGCATCGCACCGGTATCGCGGAGGTCACGGGTTTGAATCACCTTGAAGCCCTGATTTTTTCAGGCTTCTTCTTTCCAATTGCCTAAATTGGAAATTAACTGCGATGATCATTCTTCACTTTCATCTATATCCGCAGTTCAAATATGAATTATTTCGTATATAATACACATTAAATATGAGTAGAAGTTACTAATCCTTGAGACCACAGGCTAACCATCCACTGTTTTGGTGGTCACAGGTGACCAATAAAATCATTTAAATGTGTTTACTTATTGATATTGTAATATTCAAGCTTCCTAAATTTTTGCTTGTAGCAAAATGACATAAAAATATTTTCACATGGTTTAAGTTTGTTCTTACTGTATGTTTTTTTCGGAGATTAAAAGCATGTGAGAGGTGTTTTATGAGTTTAACATTCCGACTCGTCGCACTTTTAGCATATAATTTTGTAACTAATGTTTTTCTTTTTCATTAAAAACTCTATAGAAGATGTTTCCTCTTTTAAATTTAAGCTCACAGTCAGCTGTTCTTTGGTGGTCACAGTTTGACACCCATTCCAGCCCGGCTCTAAGTTGTCCAATACCAAGATGATCTTTTTTCAAAAATAATCGGTATTGTTTTAAACAAAAAGACAGTGTTTTCTCCATTTTTTGGTTAACTCGGACTACTTTTCTAGAAGAAACGAAAAGGGAAATACTCACTACTAATTATTACTGCAAATTGATGCTAATTAATTACTAATAATTACCACTCCATTCTTTTTTAAACAACAGCGAACCCGAGGCACAGATTCTTGCTTATAAAACGCAACAATACAAGCTGTTACCAGGTTTAGCCATGGCATATGCTACAAAGTTTGCGTTTGACCACGTGTGGAGATTGTTTCAAGAAATACAAAAGCAAATTGCTGCTGGAGACTTGTCTATGTTACCACAGGTATGGAACTTACTTGACGAGTAACATTGTTAAATACCGTGTCGATAGCCAGCTTAATTTTTTTCAAGTACTACAGACAACAGTGCAGGGTTTAGCTTCCTTTAAGCCAGTCAGGGAGCCCGGGTTTGCAAACTTTTCTCGGTATATTTATTTTTTCTCGGAATATTTCTTTATTTTTATTTCACAGAACTATTTTTTGAATGACTTAATTACTGTATACTTGACTTCCCCTACCTTCCCCGGCCGCACTACACTTACATTGTAGTAGGTATACAACAGGTTTACAACCCAAAAATGGCTTGCTACACCCCTGAACAGTTTCGTCCAGGTGTTCAGTTGAACTTGCCTTGGCACGCGACATGTTTTCTGCCTCAAGAATTTCAAAACAAACTTAAACTTTCTTGCCTATGTCATGGATGCTTGTCACAAATTTTGCAAGACTGTCTATGAACAGCTTTCAAGTCCCACTGCTGCAGGAGTAGATTTCTTCTACATGAAAATGGTTGGATGGGTGTCATTATTTTGTGCACTGTAATCGTCCGAGTGATACTAGTTTAAAGAACGGTTGCTGTTGTTATTGTTGTTGATTTTGTTCTTGTTGTTGTTGTTGTTGTTCAGGGTGTTGTTGGTGGTGGGGGTGTTGACTTAAGCTGTTACATGGGACGATTTTTAAGGCAACACTGTTCCGTTAAAGTGCCTATGAAGTGAATTTTATGTGTTCAGTTTTAAAATTTACGTTGTGAAATTGTGAAACCATTTTTGGCACCGAAATGACGTCAGAGGTTGTTGTCGTGTGGTATTTCGAGCTTGCGATTCAAATACCATTTTTACTCGTGAATGGAATGAAACGAGTATAGTGGTTCCAAATATGCTAATTTCACTCGCTCACTCATTTCCCGTAAACTTTTTTTTTAATGCCGCTGACTAGTGCACAATTTGTATCGTTCAAGTACTATCGCCATGTATCGCGGGCTCTAATTCCAAGGGAGAGACCCTGGGAACGAGGTTGTGTTTTGAACTCGGCTGGCTATTTGGACGATCTACGGTGACTTTTTAAATTTTGAGCTTACTCTATTCCTTTAGCGAATCGTTCTGCAAATTTACTCGTGAACTTGCATATGCTTTGAGGCCGTGGAAAGTCTTCATGGTTCTTGCTTCGCAATCTACATAACATCGTTTGTTTTGCGGCCGGAGAAGTCTTCATGGTTCTTGTTTACTTCAGCGAATCGTTCTGCGAATTTAATTGTCGACTTCAGCTAGCATCATACGTTTTGAGGCCGTGCTTTGAGGCCGTGGAAAGTCTTCATGGTTCTTGCTTCGCAATCTACATAACATCGTTTGTTTTGCGGCCGGAGAAGTCTTCATGGTTCTTGTTTACTTCAGCGAATCGTTCTGCGAATTTAATTGTCGACTTCAGCTAGCATCATACGTTTTGAGGCCGTGGAAAGTCTTCATGGTTCTTGCTTCCCAACCTACATAACATCGTTTGTTTTGCGGCCGGGGAACACTTCATGTCAGCTAATCGTTTCGTGAATTTACTCGTGGAATCCAGCTAGCCTGCGATGAAGACCCCTCGCATCGCTTGTTTTGAGTCGGGGAAAGTCTTCATGGTTCTTGCCTCGCAACCTTCATAAACACAGGTAGGCTTTTAGAATGTACAATCCAATTTTTTTATGTATAAACTCGAAACGTTGTTCATTTATTTTGAAAGTCAATTTATTTAATTGTGTTTGGAGCTAGATCGATTGTGCTTCGCAATCGGTGGTGTTCGGGAATTACTCGTTAAAGTCACCTGACTAAGCACATGGTTTGTGCAAGCGTTGCAAATCGCCATTTTGTGTTGCGCACTGATCTGAGAGAATTGTGTATTGTGATCAACAAGATTTTTAGCACTATGAATGCCTGTATATGTACAAATGGAGATGTTCACAGTCCGTTGAGTTTCTCTTGTTCAAGTTATCTTTCAAGTAATTATTCAATGCAATCGGAGAACTGAAGTCAAGTAACATGAATGTATGAAATGGACATTGTAATTTTAAATAAAAGTTGTGTTAAAGTTAATTCTTGTTATCTCTCTGTTAAATGGGGGGGGGGGGGATCCCTTCCTGGGTTAAACATTAAATTTTCTATTTTATACGGTTTTTCACAAACCCTATTTACTCGAAAAAGCGCCTCCCTTGATAAGCGCAATTTGCAACTCTTGGTTGAAATACAAACCTGTGCCAAAAGGTGTGAATCTTTGTCTAGCTAAGGAAACCAAATATTTGCTTTCTCCACTCACCTGAACATGAAGTCTACGCAAACGGAAAATCATATCACTTTGGACGGCATTCCAGCTAAAAAAAACATGATTTATCAAAAGCGCTAGTTCTTTGACAGAAAGAAAAAAGATTTACACCTAGTCCGCCATTTTGAATGTTTATCTCCAAAGTAACGTCGCCGTATTGCGTTACATGAAATATAACTGCAGGCCAAATTACTGTGGGCTCGGAAATTTTCGCCCACTTGCTTCCACTGGCGAAGATACCAGTAATTTGCACAAGCGACAGGGACCGCGGAGCAAGGTGAAAAGTGGGAGGGCTGACAATTGAAAATAATTCTTTCATAAAAAGAATAAAATCATAGTATTTGATTTGTTTCTGTCACGCTTTTACCGCAACTTGAGTGCGGGCGGGGACGCAAAAAAGTGGTGGGGCCGCGGCCTTACCAGCCCTCCCCCCCCCCCCCCCCCCTCCGCGGTCCCTGAGCGAGTCAGTGTTTGAGGCTTACTAATGAAAAAAACTATGGCGGACAAAGATCGAAAGGATCTAATATGGCAATGAGGACAGATAAGGAAACAGAAAACATTTGATTTAGTTTACAAGGTAAGACGTTAAATGCGAGATTGAACTAGTCCGGACCCTGCGCAAATCGAAAATAAACAGTTTTTTTTAACAAAAGCTAAGGCGACAATTATAAGTAGAGGTGCAGATACACGGCAACCCGGCGAACTCGCTAGCCTGCTTTGAGAACAATATTTGAGGCTGTAGTCATGTTCGCGAATTATTTGAAAATCTTGCCAAACCCACCTCCAAACGACATAGTTAGTTCTTGCTTTTCTTATATATATGAATTAATCTTAATTATACGATTCTTGAGTTTTTGGCTTTCAAACTAACATTTTCGCATTTGACAATTTGGCCGATTTACTATCTTCCACCTTATAACCAATTTAGCGTTTGACTTCAGTTTCATTTCGCGAATAACGCTTTATAAAACGATTGCTGTTACAGGGCCATTTAACATGCGCAACTTAATAACATGTTCACAGCGAAGCGCACTTTTTACCCGCCCTTTTTAATAATTGACCACCAAGACAAAAAAAGGTATCTTTTCTTGACTATGAATCCAGCCATTTATTTAAGCAACTATAAAAATTGCATCGGTAACATTGCACGGTTTTCAGGTAGACCCCACTTGTAAATCAACTTTTCAACGTCCTTGGTCCTCACCATTTACACTCTTTCATTCACGAGTTCAGTGGCTCACAGCCACTTTGATTTGAGGGCAAAATCGCTCAACTTTTGAAGGGTTGTAAGATCGTTACTTTTAACGCCAGACGTCTCAAACTTTGGAATCGCGTATTTCATAAGGTAAATTTTAAAACTAAATACAAAAGAAATCTACTTCATAGGGGATGCCGACTTTTTATTTCGGCAACATGTTGCAACAATTTGAAAGCAATTTAAAAACCTGCAACCTTACCTTGTCCAAGTTTTGTTAGAGTTTGTTTGTGTAACACCCTCGTCGCTGACGTTTAACGCAACATCGCATGACATTAGCGAGCGGTCAAAATTAGATTGCGTTAAAAATCGTGTCGCGTAACATGGATTAAAAATTGGCCTGTGTTATATCACCTATACAATCACGAGAGAACATGAGGGGAAGTCATTTTCAGAGCCAAATGACAAATGTTGACTCCCAACCCTGTTCAATAAAATTAAGAATAATCGAGATAAGGTTTTAAACCTTCTTAAATCAAGCAAATTTATCTCGTATCCTACTTCATGTACCCCAAATAAGAGTTTTTGTATCCGTAGTTCCATGCTATCACCAGTGGTCTTAAAGCATTCTGCTCGTCAGTGTCCATGCACCATGTTGAGACATGTCGACTGGCTTGTGGTGGGCATGGCTATTTACTGTGCAGTGGTCTGCCTGAGTTGTATACACTGGTAAATGCTGCCTGTACTTATGAGGGAGATAATGATGTCCTTAACCTACAAGTAGCTAGGTAAGTAAATTGTTCAGTTTGCAAATTCTCAGAGATAATGTTCACCCAGCGTTGGAAAACGTATGCGAGCGAGTGATTGCAGGATTTTTAGGTGACCACGGAGAGCTTAGAGCTTGGTGAAGTGGAACAAAAGCAATTTTGGATTAAATTCCGATGCTCAATCAAAAAGTGCTTTATCCCAAGAGTATTTTGGGCAATTTTCTCTGATAAACAATGTCAATGAAAACGCCAATGAACTGTAACAATAACGGCACAGAACGGTAACAATAACGCCACTGAACGGTAACAATAACGCCACTGAACGGTAACAATAACGCCACTGAACGGTAACAATAACACCACTGAACGGTAACAATAACGCCACTGAACGGTAACAATAACACCACTGAACGGTAACAATAACACCAATGAACGGTAACAATTACGCCACTGAACGGTAACAATAACGCCACTGAACGGTAACAATAACACCACTGAACGGTAACAATAACGCCACTGAACGGTAACAATTACACCACTGAACGGTAACAATAACACCACTGAACGGTAACAATAACACCACTGAACGGTAACAATAACGCCACTGAACGGTAACAATAACACCAATGAACGGTAACAATAACACCACTGAACGGTAACAATAACGCCACTGAACGGTAACAATAACACCACTGAACGGTAGCAATAACACCACTGAACGGTAACAATAACGCCACTGAACGGTAACAATAACACCAATGAACGGTAACAATAACGCCACTGAACGGTAACAATAACACCACTGAACGGTAACAATAACGCAGCTGAACGGTAACAATAACACCACTGAACGGTAACAATAACGCCACTGAACGGTAACAATAACACCACTGAACGGTAACAATAACGCCACTGAACGGTGACAATAACGCCACTGAACGGTGACAATAACGCCACTGAACGGTAACAATAACGCCACTGAACGGTAGCAATAACACCAATAAACGGTAACAATAACGCCACTGAACGGTTACAATAACACCACTGAACGGTAACAATAACGCCACTGAACGGTAGCAATAACACCAATAAACGGTAACAATAACGCCACTGAACGGTTACAATAACGCCACTGAACGGTAGCAATAACGCCACTGAAAAAAAATAAATAAATAACGCCACTGAACGGTAACAATAACGGCACTGAACGGTAACCATAACACCACTGAACGGTAGCAATAACACAACTGAACGGTAACAATAACACCACTGAACGGTAACAATAACGGCACTGAACGGTAACCATAACACCACTGAACGGTAGCAATAACGCCACTGAACGGTAACAATAACGCCACTGAACGGTAACAATAACGCCACTGAACGGTAACAATGACTCCACTGAACGGTAACAATGACGCCACTGATCGGTAACAATAACTCCTCTAAAAGAGAAAAATCCGGCATTTTGCCACCCAAAATTAAGGTGCTTTTCTGCTCAAACTTGGCTTTAATTTCTGGGAAGACTAGGGAAAGTTATACAGTTTCCTGTAAATGGTTAATTAGGTGGTCTGTGGATATTTTGGATTGGGTGAGTCCACGCCATCTCCAGCGTGTGTGTACACACAGGGTGAAACTTCCTTCTCGGCAATGATGCCCTTAATAGTGAGTTGTCGTTTCTATGCCACAGTGCAAAGACTGGCATACGCGCAATACATGCTTTTCACTTTTCCAAATAAGGCATTTCCGAGTTGCCTTTTGCCTCTGTTACAGCACGAGTCTAGTGCGGAAACTATTCATATGAAAATGAGTTTGCTTTGTATGTTTGCATGTCACGATGAGAGACCCTGGGAACGAGGTTGTGTAAGTGTAAATGAATGGTATGTTTGTCACTTGGCAGATATCTTATGAAAAGCGCTTCACAAGTTCAACAGGGCAAGCCTCCTCCCCTGTCACTTTCATTCTTGTCACGTAAATCAGAGCTGTGTCCTGTAACACGAGGTGAAGAATTCTTGGATCCTCGAGTGCAAAGGAAAATTTACCAGGATAGAACTTCAAGGTCAGTGATAATGAAGTGGTCATTTGTATGTAATTAAATGTTGGGCGAACTGTCTGTTCCTGGATTATTTTTCAGTAACAGTGGGTTCACTACTTATCTTCTATCTTTCTGATATCTAGCGAGGTGATGGCTGTGGCTGAAAAGTTGAAAAACAGAACTTTTTCTGGAATGGATTCTGCTGATGCTTGGAACGAAGTATCCGTAGACTTAGTACGCTGTGCTAAGGTAAACCGTACAGAAATGTTTTGACTCATTTGGGACAAATGAACGCGGGAAAGGTACCTTAGATATGCCGGGTGCTGCCACACGTTTCCCTTTCGTAAACGGTCAATGCAATTTAAGTGACACCGGAATCAATGATTTTTTTTTACACAAAGAAAAAGCGAAAATTGCTCGTCACCATTCAGAATCGAACACGGAACCTCTGACATGCTAGGATTCCTCTCTCTCGGTGTCATTTAGGAGTATTTTTATTCAATAATCTTAGCACAGTTTCGACCTAGTCAAGGCTTAAAGAAAAACAGTACTTAATGGCATTGTCTATTCCGAAAAGCTTGGTTACCAGTGTTGGCATCGAAAGTTTACACAAAGGAAATCAGCACTGAGCTCGAACCATGCAAGAATCTAGCGATTGCGAAGGTATCGATGGCAGCCCCGCCAAGAACGTCAACCACCATGCAGGCACCTTCATATTTAAGAATCAGTGTAAATACTTACCAACTCAAACACTTACCAAATTTAAATGCTAACCCTGCGAAAAGATCGGGAAGATTGAGTGCCGAAAAGCAGGGATAAACTCAAGCACCAAGCCAAACAGATAACTGCACTCATACGCATGACTCCTGGAAACGACCGATGATCACCATTTTGGCTGAGTCAAACTTAGCCTTAACGTCACTTGGTGAAATTTAATTTGATACAAAAAGCACACGTCGAGGTTGTTGTGGTTCAATTTTATCTGTGGTTTAAATATTGTTTTGCATTGTTTCAAACTGATTGCCATACATTCTCATCTCCAAAACCAAAGGAAAATAAAATTTAAACTACAGATAAAATTGAACCACTACATATACACTAAAGTTCTGTGATTACTGTACAGAGCCATGGAGGCAAAACATTTGATTATTTCTTTCAATAAACTCAATCTGAGATGTAGCCCCTTTAACGGCTTTTATGATTTTGTCTTATCCAGTTGTTGGTTTGAAAATGTAACGCTTCAACAATTCCGCTTAAAATCTGTGTTCGAGCCTAGTGGCCCATCAGGTCAGAGCTTATGCCGATTTCCGTAGCATGAAGCGGCTAGAAGTATTGGTATTCCCCATTGCATGAGGTGCTAGTCCATCACAGTGTTAATGGTCTTGTAACCCCCCCAGCATTATTTCGCCGGTACCCATGGGTGGCGAGCGGCACTGTGAGAGTAAAGTGTCTTGCTCAAGAACACAACGCAGTGCCCCGGCCATGGCTCGAACCCGGACCCTCCGATCCCGAGTTCAGCTCTAACCATTCCTTAACATGAAGTTTTTAACCCACACTTTAAATGCTTTTTTGTTTCCAGGGCTACAGTAACTGTGTCATGGTTTTATATCTATTGGAGTCGATGGAGAAGCTTTCTGGCGTGAGCACCAATTTACACAGGGTACTCAAATCTCTGGCAGATTTATTTGTCCTGTATGGTATTGCTGAGAATTCAGGAAGTTTTCTTGAGGTAAGGAAAAATAGATCTGTTCCAAACTTTCATACGAAAGTAGCATTTCGCTGATCTAAGACAACAACAGTAACTATTAATTCAACGACATTTATACCACTCATGCTAGAAACAAGCAATTCGTAAAGAGAAGTTAAGATGTTCGTTTGTAGAGGATTGCATGTGTTTTCTTTCTTTTCATGTAGGCTGGAGTTCTGGAGTGCGGCCAAATTCAAACCATACGGCAGCAAGTCTACACCTTGATGGAAAAACTCAGGTTAATGGCCTACAAGTTGGACAATGTTGTTAATTAGAAAGTACCGTCTTTCTGGTAATATTGCGTGGGTTTCCACGAGAACACAGCTCAGTCGATTTCTTTTTGGGAAAATCGACCAATCTTTTTTGGGAGGTGAGGGAGAGACGGGGACTTGTTATTTTCCGTGTTAAGCCCGGGATAAACAATCGCCACTCTTGTGGAAGGTTCTGTCCTGGTGAACCGGTGCACAAGAGTCGAGATATAACACCAAACAATACACTACAACTAACGGATGACTCATAAACAACAACAACAAAAATACAATGGCCATTCCCATGTTCACCGGCACACAAGGACAGAAACTGTATCGCTGTCGTTCCGATTTAATCCGGCCTTTCGATCCCTTGCTGCTTGCGGAACTACAGCAACTATGTTCTTAAGTATGCAGCGCAACTCAGTAAATGTCGCTAGATCATCATCAAGTTGTATTGTAGCTCATAGCACTCGGGTTTATGTTACTGTTGTTTTGAATGTACAGGCCTGAAGCAGTGTCTCTGGTAGACGCCTTTGATCATTCAGACTATGTTCTCAATTCAGCGCTTGGACGCTACGATGGCAACGTATATGAAGACCTTTTTAGATGGGCACAGAGATCAGTCTTAAATAAGGAACAGGTAGTGTTGGCTAATGAAAGTTTTATTCTGAGCTTAGAAGCCAAAGATAATTTCTTCTACACTGAATCCACGCCAAAAAAAGGCTGAGAGTGAATGGGTTGTTAACACTGGCCACGTCTCCCAGGGAAAGTAACAATAGGCTATTTGCCTCCGTTTGAAAACGATTTTGGTTGCGAAACTGTTCATATGAAAATGTGTTTTACCCGAATGTTCATTTTCATATTCTCATTTCTCATTTTCGTATCATAGTCGATATACTACTTATTGTATAAGACTCCAAATAAAACATGTCTGTCTGTCTATGAATAGTTTTGCATTTAGACTCGTTTTGGAACAGAGGTGATAGGTAACTCGGAAATGGCCTTTTCCTTAAATGTTTCTGTCTGATAGAAACTGGAGAGAAGCATGGGCGCCAATGTAAATGAGCTATTCTCTGCAAAGATTAGAACCCTCCCCCCCCCTCCCCTCCACCATGGATAAAACTCGCTTTCCGCAGTTATATGCCTACCCAAATCCTCTTATGGTCTCTGATAAACTTTGATTAGCTCAGGGCTTAAAACCGTTATTTTGTGGCATATATATGTATTTAATAAGGTTAAATTTGGAAACACAGTTGACCATAAAAAGCGCTTGTTGTCGTCTTGGCACTATTATCAAGTAAAGAATATAACATAAATATTATTCATACTAAAAGTAAAGGTATGAAATAGGATAAATTAAAAGTAACTGTTCGGTGATTTCACCATCTTAACGAAATGTCACAGCCTGCGAACAGGCTCAGGTGTGTCAGAGGGGCGCTATTTTCCAGCGAGAAGCCCCGAGCAGTGGAGCCTGCACGCTTGTATCAGAATATCGAATGTTCTGCGTCCAAAATTTGGACGCATAACGGTGATTGGTTAAAATTTGACAGTTGACAAGCTAAGAATTCGTGGGGTTCTTGTGGGCGGCAGCCGCGATTGTGGAAGATGTGTGCAGGCTTCCCTTGCATGACCCCACCGCCCGAGTGTTCGGCAAGCCTGCCGACAAGCTAGAAATGTCAGGGTAAAACTTGATTGTGAAGGACGTTTGCACCGATATCGCGGAGGTCACGGGTTCGAATCCCTTTGAAGCCCTGATTTTTTCAGGCTTCTTCTTTCCAATTGCTTAAATTGGAAATTAACTGCGATGATCATTTTTCACTTTCATGCGTATATTTTGACGAAAAAAAGCCATGTGTATATTTTGTGGCATTATTAATGAGGTAACTATACATTTATTTCAGGTGCAGCCGGGTTACTACAAATACCTGCGACCATTAATGAACAGCAGCAAATCCAAGCTCTAGTTATAATTTAATAACATTGATAATTACTTATCAAATGAGCACGATTTTTTGTGAAAACTATACTCGCTTTAAGTCGTTTTGTTGTAGTTATAGTTATTTTTGAGGCAAACAAAAGCTATGCGGGGTAAAAAACAATGATTTGATAAAGTACAAATTTTCAATGTTAATCATATGAAACAACACAGTAGATGTTTAATTAAAAGAAGAGGATGTCCTTTAATTTCCAGTGGAGATCTTTTTATTACAGCAACTCGCATGATGTCTAACGAGATGGCTGGCAAAACCAGAAAGGCCTTACGCAAAAAATTGGTCATATTTTGCAGCAAGTACAATAGTCAATCTCTATTACACTAAAATGGCAATGTCGAAAAACTCTTTACTTCCCACATTAAAGAAAAAATTAGAAAAGCATTGACAGCCCACTAAAATTAATTAACACGGACAAAAAACTAAACGTTTACTCCTCATTTAAAAGGGATACCAAAACAGCTGATTTCCTAAGACATGAAAAACAATCCTCTTCACAAAATTGCTGTCAATAAATTTCTACTAGGAAACCATAGGTTACGCATTGAAACAGGTAGACACACAATTCCAAAGACTCCCATAATGAATGAAATTGCGAATGAAATACATTTTCTATTCTCATGCAAATTATATGTTAGCTTCCTTTAAAATTCTTTAATGATATAAACGAAAAGTATAAGAATTTTAATCAACTAGAAAATGAATCAAAAGTTTTGTTCCTTTTTAACAGCACTGATCATTTTGTTTGCCGATCAACTGCTGCTTTTATTTTCCAAACCATGTCTCTTAGACATGAGTCTACCTTCGTAAAATGATTCAGATGTTATTTTCTTTTATTTAGTTTAATTTAAATATTAGGTAATGTCATGTATTGTTATGGAAATACCTTGTTGCTGTCTTCGGCCGGGGTTCGAATCACGTAACATTCCAAGTTTTACCAGCGAATAGAAATTTTACGAATACTCTGCAGGCTTTTAATGAGAGTGAAATGTATTTTTCAGCGCTTGCTTTGTAGCGAGTGCTAAATATTCTTGCCGTGAAGCTGGGAACGTGTTTCAACATGCGACTTTTGTTGATAAATTAAGACCATTGCGTTAGTCGTAAGATGTACCTTCCTTGCAAAACATTCAAAATGCGCCAACTCGGCGAACTCGTCAGCCGGACTTCGAGTCACGCAACATTTCACGTTTTCTAGCGAATCAAGATATAAACCGTTTATTGCATCTCACGAAAGCCCTCTTCCATTGGGCGAAAACATGGAAAACGTTTTTGTTATACTATAGCGCTAATATTTAGTCCTGAAAATGATCTAATGTTCACTGATGATCGGCTAGATAAATACTGTTGAACATTTCTGATTTCGAATTAAAACACAATGCAATAACATCTGAAAGTGGTTAGACGTTCTAGTCTTCTCGGATAAGGACGAAAAACAGTAGGTCACGTCTCCTGCATCTTCAGTGTTAGCGTAAGCATCGGACGTTAAAGAACCCACGCACTTCTCGCAAAGAGTAGGGAACGAGGTTCCCGATGTTGTGGTCTGGCCTCGTTTCACGGGTTGGTGCTTAACATAGGAATAACGTACTTCACTGCACCTTTCCCTCTTAGACGGACTTGTCCAAGAAAAATTGAATATGAGTTTATGCCCTGTTCAGTACTGAGGCGTCAAAAACCATAACCTATCCAGCGGCACGTCCCGTATAGCCCATATAACGGAGTACGCCCGGAGGTTTGCACCAAAAGTTCCTTGAAGTTGAAAAAGTTAAGACGGAACCCGTTAGTATTTATTGGACAAAATTATGTACCAAAATTATTTACACCTCATTGCAAACTTTTGAGTTACTGCTTAAAATATCTTATCAAAAGAAATCTTTTCTAACAACACCAAACATCGAAAACAAATTTCGAAGTTCCACTATAATTCCACTGAATCGCTCAAAGACGATTTTACAAAATGGCTACACATACGATTTTACCTATAGCTTGTGATCTTTAAAATTCATTTTCTCGGACTCTGATAAGAAATTATTGTCGGTGTCACAAATAATTACTTACATACTTACCTTTTATTAAGGGTAAAAAATAACGCAATATGATTTAAATTATTTTGGTACTCGATTTTTGTCCAACTTAAATAAATATTACTCAACTCCTGATGGTTCCGTCTTAAAAGCTGTGGTTGACGGCTTCGTTATTACCGTTTGAGCAACAAATCAAGGAACGTTTAACAATTGTTCACCATCCATGCAATCTGCAAGAATGCTTTGTGACGGACAGGCAAAGAATAACGACTGATCAGGGATGGATCCAGGGTCTGGAATGCGCGTCGCCTAGGAAATCAGGTAACCTTGCGACAGAAAAGAGGTTGGATATCTATTTTTATGTGCATATTTCATGCCATATATGGCTGTATGCCACTGACCAAAATTCGGCGTTCTGCACATTACCCCCGCCGAGTGTGCTCCGCTGAGGAATTCTACATATAATATGGTTTGAACACAACGTATTTTAACATTTGCAATCACAAACAAAGAAGGGAAAATAAAAATGCAAAATCTTGCCCTGGCAAAATTTTGCATTTTTATTTTCCCTTGTTTTTTTCCTTATCATGGTTCTTAGTACTCATATTTTACAATAATATCGATATTGGGATAAAATTCGCACAAGGAGACTAGAACGATGAAGCTAAAACTTGTACTTTTACCGGAAGTGAATGCGATTTCCAACTGAGGAACTGGGTCGGTTGACTGTTCGAGCCAACCTCGTCCCCAGGGCCACCCGCGTGGTGCTCACGACGAATGGCCCTGGTACAGGCTGCAAAAATCTACAGGAATCCTGAAGATTGCCTCGTTTTCAAATTGTGTTCGAGGTGGGGCATGGGACCCAATTCTTGTTGCAAACGTGCCTTTCTTGTCGCAGCAATGCGATAGTTTGCAAAAATTTGGAAGTGGTGACTGCTGTACAAGTTTTCCCCCAAGTTCTGTCAACGAGTTCCCTCATTATCAATATTTCAGCTAACGCTTTCAAGCGCAGTTACAAATGCTGAAGCGCATGGATTAACGAATTGTTTTTAATTGCTTTTTTCTTCAATAGTCTGAGTGAAAAAACCATATAAGTCCACCCTGAAATCGTCTTTTCACAACTAACAATTTTCAGCGCCAAAAATCAAGGGAAGTTTAGATGGTCCAGGAGTTTTGTGATTTTATTTTTCACTTTGCATGGGCCGACGCGTGATGTGACCTTGACCGAAGTCGACATACCATTCCGGCCTCTAGATTTCGAAATTTTCTGGGGGAGGAAGGCCCAGATCCCCCTAAAAACTCGCGCGTCAGGTGCCCCCCCCCCCCCACCCAGACTTCAAAATACGCTCCGCCGCCCCTGCGTTTGGTGAATGCTAAGTGAAAACATCCCTGTGTGTTCATTTAAATTAACCTTTCCAACCTAGTTTTTGAGTTGGTAAATCAAACGAATTTTTACTTTCAAACGAGGTTAGAAAGGCTCATTTAAATGCACACAAAAGAATTTAAAACTGGCAGCCATTTATGAAATGGATCTATGGCGCATATAAAAGCATGTCAACGTTCCTCATCTGTTGGCACTGACTGATTTTTTTAAATCTATATATTTTTTCAACTTTAGGATTTTCTCTTCTTTGATCACGTGACTTTTCAAACTTTTGAAGGATTCATCAATGGAATAAACCTGTGCAAAAGTCTTGTTCGTAGGAGGTCTAGTTTATCTGTGATAAACTTCCTTAGCAACAAATTGGTAGTTTTAAACGAAAGTCCTTCTTTAATAACAAAATAATGTATTGACACGAGTTTTGCCCACTTTGAACGAGGCTTTTTGTTTGTTTTTTATAAAATACACTAAGCGGCACACGTCCATTCTATTTTAAGATAAAGCGTTAGCTAGCTAGATGTAAAATCAAATTCAGATCACAATTATTGCTCCATTTTTAACTAGTAATGGCTTATAACAAAAGCTTCCGGTAAAAGCAGCCAGTAAGCAGTTAACAATACAATTAATATTTTCCCTCAAACAGGATTTTGTCTTTTCTCTGATTTATGGCACATGGGCCTTGTATCCATTAGCTTATTATTATTCCCGCACCGGGACATCCAAAACAAAGAATAGTCAAGTTTGACTGGATAAAGTCGCTTTGTTTGGCTGCCCCAGTGCGGGAATAAAAATAAGGTCGCCCTCCATGTTACCGTTTGTTGCAAAAGGCCTATTTAATTGAATTCTAAATAAAAGCGGCTGTGTCGTCGGGTGGCTTTACTCACAGCCATATATGTGAACATTTATGGAAATATTGGCTCTATCATTCATCAAAATATTTATATTAAAATACACATCTTAGGGCTGTTAATATTTTCAGTAAAGGTAGCTACCAACATTGAAATGGCATCAACAGATTTCAAATTACGCTGAACCACAACGTTTCGAAGTTAATCATCTGTTATCATATTTAAATATCTTCGTGCGTATTTTGTCAAACAGAACATACGACTTGCTCACTAATTGCAGTTTTAATTTTGGTTAATTAGTTATTGATTTTAGTTTAATTACCAGCTATCATTGAACAGCTCAGCTCAACAAGTAACGTCCCAATATAGCAGGAAATGTTTAAAAGTTCATTTCCAGGTATAAACAATTTGACTACATGATAAACGTACAGCGGATATACTATGTCTTTTTCAGTATCAAAACAACTGAATTGCCATGACATTATTATTTCAATTTTCAGCGCCATTTAGCATACCGTGGCGAAGCTTCATTGTTTGACCGTCCCACCAATCGTCTTAGTCAGGGATAATGCCACCAGCTACACTCGAAGATATCGCCTAATTCTCAATATGTGACACAGTTACCAAAATGACAAACTGCGTGATTTAATTGTCGTAAATTAACACTTTGCAAATCTATTTTTCGAACGCACAAACCTTTATGATTGGTATATGGACATTATATTTACGAGTATTGGCAATATTAAATTATTTGAATATAAGCTAAAAAAAGATTTAACAAACCACTCGTCTATTGTATAACGGAACAAAAACTATGTCATTTTGAAGTCGGTGGCAACTAGAAAGGGGAGTTATTAAACAATTTAATCATATACAACAGTGTGAAAACAGCTGGGTTTTACTTCCGAGGGCGTAAACAATACAAGTTTCTGCTATTTATCAACAAAATGGTAAATTGTTTGATGGGAACTCTAAAAACTCTGACAAGGATAGAGAGATCTGAGTAATTAGTTAAAATACCGATAGCAGGTATGCCTAAAGCTTCGTTATCATATCAATTTCATTTTAGCAGCTTGTAAGTCAGCAGTGTATTTACAAAACTATCGGCCCTTTGACAGCTTGAAAAATAGCCGTTACCGATTTGATCGTTATGGTCAAAGCGGCGTTTGACTGTTGAAAATTACCATACATATGAATCCATTTGATTTTATCAAACTCTTTCTATATATAAGTACTTTAAATGTTGCTATACACACGAAAGGATTGCCGAGTAGAGGAATAGGCGTATGGTGCTAAGGTAAGGTGTATATATGTGGGTCCCCAAGACTGAACAAGAATCGTCCTTTCTTCATATTTCGGACATGAGTTACGATTTCATGTGTGCTTAATTTCTCTGACAGTAGTTAGTTGATCGACCAACATGAAAAGCTTTCTTATCATTATTGCTTTCACCATCGTGGGACTATTTAAAGCTACGGCGAAAGGTGAGCGGTTATACTGTTACTATTTCTATCTGATCAGTGAGTCCGACAATATATGTAAGTACATTGACGTCTCCACAAGGGAAGACTCAGTTTTGTAGTGTGACTGCCATTTTATTTAAATTTCAATGGCAGTTTCGTTTTATTTCACCACAGCATGAATGCTGATAAAAGTATACTGAATGTTTCGCCCTGTTTTTGTCAAGAGCCATCAGGTGTATTGTAAGGGCGGACTGAGTAGTAATTAACCTCTTACTAACCGAGCGCCAGGGCCATTCTGGGGAATATTGGCCTTAGGTCGTGGTAGTACGAACCGAGCGCAGCTAGGTCCGTGCAATAACGACCGAGGGCCAATATTCCCCAGTAATGGCAAGCAAGGTTAGTAAGTATTTTATTATATGGCACTCGGGTCATGCATGCGTGTTAAAACGCACTTTCGGTGAATTCAAAAGCCTTCCACCGTAACATGTTTTGATGCCGCGAGCATCTCAGGAAGAACAAGCTATTTGAGTATTTATATAAGTTTTCTGTCCGCAGTTCTAGTTACCAATTGTAAATTATCCCAAAAATACGCGGCTGATGTTATGAAAACGGTCCTTATGGCAAAGTCCTCTTCCATTCACAGGCCGGTTAATCCAATTAAAGAAAACAATCAGTATTGACTCGCTGCATGACAGCTATCCTACCAAAAAACCCAAAACCTCTGATTGGTTCGTAGCCGTGAACGGAAGTGAACGTTCGATTCAGCAGACGTCCGTGGGGAAGGAACGCGTGACGAAGTGGGAGGCTAGCTAAGTGGTTGCCCCGCGGAAATTTGATGTTCTTAAAACAAATATTTGCCTGAGAAACGAAGCTTGAACTATAAAGGCTGATAGTTGCATGCCCCACGGAAATTAAATGTTTCTGAAACTAGCAAAACTTCGCTTCTCGGGCTAATACTTGTTTTACTTGAAAACAACTATCAGCCAATAGTTCCTCGACAAATAACACTCTATTGCTAAATTATGGCTGATAGTCAACCTCGTTCCCAGGGTCTCTCATCTTCCCGCCTCCAGGGAGGGCGGGAAGATGAGAGCCCCTGGGAACAAGGTTGGCTGATAGTGTCCATCCGCGGATGAACATTAATCGCGTCACGTCATCAATTTAAACCAATCGAAATCGGAGCGAATGTAGTGGTGAACTACAATTCCATACAGAGATTTTATTGTATCAATGACATACACTCTTCTCTAAGATTTTCGTGTTATGTGTCCTGTATGTAGATCTATCAGCTGTGCAAAGAAGCATCTCTCCATGTTTTCAATCACCATGTAGAAACAACGGCCGGTGCTATAATAAGGCGAACGGTTATTACTGCCAATGCCCTGAAGGTTACAGTGGTAAAAGATGTGAAAGTAAGCCTGATTTTAAAACTACTTCATATTTCACAATAGTTTAAGTAAACAAAAATGATAATTTGGCTCAATGGAGCGAGTTTCAATTGAGTGTTTAAAATCAAAACCAGAGTAATTACTTTGGCTAGTCACAAAGGACGGAGACAATTCAGTGATCCAATCAAAACTCGAAGTTATGCAGCCGACATGTAGCCGACACAAGGCGCGGGAGAATGTGCCCACACGAGTCACGATTAGTTTTGGTTTTAAAAGTGGCGCGAGATTTTTAAACCAATCACTGAGGGTAGTAATGCAAAACCAAGCAATTCGCTCATTACTGTCGACACTCAATTGAAAACCGCTCTAATCATAGTTATAGAGGAGACTACTGGACTAACTATGCTCTAATCTACAAGTGATGACTTACATGTCGTGCCCGGAAAAGCAAAGCAATCAATCAACAACAACTTACACCGACACTGTATCCATTTAGCTTCGACTACCCTTTATGGCCGCATTGCACTGAGTTTAAAGCTTACCAAATCTTGGTTTTTGTTCCCAAAAACAAAACATTAAATGAATAAAAACAAAAGCGGACTAGTAATGAATCAATTGTCTCATTTGTTTTTAGTCTTGAAATGCATCGATTCCGATCCAGAACAATGTCCATTTTGGGCAAAAATGGGGGAGTGTTTTAAAAATGAAAGTTGGATGCTTAAGAACTGCGCAAAAAGTTGTAGAGTCGGGGCCTGTGGTAAGTCTTCATTACCGTTTCTATAGTTTGAAGCTTTGTTTTGATGTCTACCACGCAAGCTAGACATTCTCTACCAGCTGGCATGCCATTCCCTGCTCTAGGCATGCCTAGTCTGTGTGTAGCCATCTCCTAGTCTTGTTTTAGTGGACATACAATAGTCGTGCCAATAGGAAACCCCATGCATAAACTATTTGACTATTTTACTACCGGTAGCTGAGAGATCTGTGATTTGTAGGTGTTATTTATTTATTTTTGGAGAAAGTGTTTCGGAAATACAATTTCAAACTGATGTTGTAACTTTTATTGGTAATGTCTGAATACAGTTTTCTTGTTGACGGCAGTTGAGTTGCTATCAACTGTACAGGACCTATGAAAAAGTAATGTTTAGGAGTCAACAACGAGATTTGTTAATTTAAAACGCTGGAACGAGCTGTTGCACAAACTGACAAATTATGGACTGCTTTCCGTGTACTATTGATTGTTCAGCGAGTCTATCGATCGTGGTTGCAGATCAAGTCTGTCGATCCTGGTGTTTAATATGATTTGTGTCTGACAAATCGATCACGTTTAGATCGAGTCTGTCGATCCTAGTTTTTGATTGTGTCTGACAATTCGCCTTAAAATCAGGCTAAACTGTATTTCTGTGCCTCGGTAATAAAGCGACTGCAATGATATCTAATTATGTGAAAATATCTCAGCTCACCTTTTCAAGACAAGATGGCGGACTTCAAACGACCACGAGTTCGAACGCCTTCCGGACAGCACTCCTCGCGCTTTTTTCTCCAGAGAGTACCGTGCGCGCCTAGCTGTTCGATCGAGATTTTTTCCGGGTATACAAATATAATCTCACCAAATAATGTACATACGCGCGGACTCCATTAATGCCTCCTCCAAAAATGACAGCCAATTGGAGTTGATTCATAACAATGCCTGTTGTTAATCAACCAATTATAGGGTGGTCGCCACATTCTGGAGAAACAGCAGGATAATAACATCGTTAGCAACGGTGATTTACAGTCGTCCCTTTATTGCTAAGGGAATATGAAACAGCTAGGCGCAGGTTCAAAGTGCCCTTAAAAAAATAAAAAGTTGAGGAACTTTAAACGTGTTAGGGGATTTTATGCATTAGCGTGCATTATGGGATACCGGATCGTGATTGAACTTGTGGATCACCAACAACAGTTCGTTTCAGAACTACTCTCAACCGACCTCTTCAGCTTAGTATGTAAATTGCCCATTTCAGATCATGTGATGCTTTCTAGAGAATTTGTCCTTTATTTATCTGCACATTATTCACTCATTTTCACGTGGATTTGAAAGCAATAATTCTCAAGGGTAACATCACGTGGTCTGAAATGGGACAAAAAACAAACGAAGCAAAAGATGTCTACGGGATGATCACACTAAACGAACTTCGCGTATGACCCCAATGGCCCATCAAGCCTGGGAGCTTACCCGTTTCCTTAGCATGCATGAGACGACTTGGAGAACTGCTTCTTCTCCCTTGATGGGGTTATCCTTCAAAATTAACTTCGCCGGTTTTCATTTGTATAGCTAGAGACACTAAGGCCGTGTCCTGGCCAGGGCTCAAACCCGGGCCACCATGGCGAGATCGGGAGTCCAGCGCACTGACCGCGACTCTACGATTTTATACCAGAACTTATAAAAAGGTTCATTTCAAACAAATGTTAGTATCCTCTCACTCCACTGGCTAATGGGGTATCAACATGACTTTTTGAGGGATTATTGTTTATTGGCGCCCGCGTAGTGTCATTTACGGCGTCATTATTAGCAATATATAAGGCCAAATAACATTCTAATGACTCACAAATTTAATTTCCAAGTAAGAACTTACTTCGCGCTGAAAATGTTACAACTGTGTAAAAGCCGGACCGATATGTTCTGAACAGGTGCTGAACTTTGCCGATATAGCTACAAAGTCTCTGGAAATAATCGCCAATGAGTTAAGAACTCATAGATAATCATAATATTTAACGAACTTACAATTTCCGGTCCATCCTCGGTGTAAAAACCTGTGAAATTCACGAGTGACGTAAAACAAAGAACGAACAAGACAACAAAGAACCTCGAAACAATATAGAACACAGAAACAATAGCTCAAAAACAAAGAAAAAAGTCACAGGTTTTTACACCGAGGTAAACCCCAATTTCCAGTTGATCGTTGGTGTAAAATTTCCGCACTACTTCAATCAAGTGAAAAACGTTTCGCTTCTTGTAAAGACGACAAGAACTTGCTTTTTTTGTTTCTTCTGGATCGTGCTTTTGCTTCTAGCCTATATTCAAGTCTTAATCCGAATTTTTTGTCTGTATTCTTCCCATTTATAACAAGTAGACCGATTTTTCTCTCTGAAAACTATGCGTTTTGTGTGAAACTGAACTCCGAAGCTTGCTCTTCGCTCGTACGCACCTCTATGGTTTTCCCGCTTCAACGTAATCCGATTGGTTTAAATTCATCGCGTGAACCAATCAGCTTAAGGGCCGTTGCGGCCCGCACAGCGTGTGTTTTGAAGATCAATTTGGCCGAGTATATGGATAATAATGACGCTTATCATTTGTCAGAACTGGCGGCCGGACCATTACATCCGAAAATGAATAGACCTTTCTCTTGGGACTTTTACAAAATTTTTTAAAACTTTACCAGAAGAGTGTAATCAATTTACAAATTGACTGATCCTGATCAGTAACGGAATTCTCTTTATGAATGGACCAGTCTGGCCGGCCAGTTCCGACTAATAGTAAGCTAGCGCTTTAAAACAACTCTCAACGGCTGTTACTTGTCTGCTTTTCTATATTCTACAAAGTAGACATGAACATTATTCTTAATGATTAATTGGATTATACTTATTTTTAGGATGTAGCAGAGAAGACAAGAAATGCTCTGTGTGGGCCAGACGGGGAGAGTGTCAGAACAATCCCGCGTATATGATAAGATTTTGTCGAAGAAGCTGCGGTGGCTGCAAACAGATTAGAGAACCCAGCATACTTCACTAATAGATTTTACGGAAGTTTGTTATACTTTCTTTAAACCATGATCCAATCTGTAATCGTAAACTTAATTTCAAAAATTAATCGTATCCTAAAAATCTGTAGCATAACGTTTAGAACCAGTTTCAAATAAAGTTTAACAAATAAAGTTTAGCAAAATACTGAACCTGTGAGTTTTTCAGATTTTTCAAGGAAGCGTCACTTTATATCGTTGCTCGTAACAAAGAAATGATACTTGGACTGCAAATACGATCATAACAGCTGATACGATCGTGCTGGCCATACGTAATGAACGAGTCGATTGCGTCTTTGGCCTCAAGCCTCCTCCCTGTACTTTTTTAATAACTGGTGGGGGACGTGCATTGTTCGAAAAACTAGGGGGCTTAATTGCGTCGTTAATGGCGTGACTGATCATGTAAACATTTCTCTTAGGGTTAGGTCATCGTTGATGTTGGTTAGGTTATCGTTGATCCATTACAAGCATGAGATACGGGAAGATGGGTATTAGTCGAGGTTCTTATTAAATACCAAACCCGAAGATTATTTCCCTTTTCAAAATTAAAAATAAAAAATAAAGTCTTATGGGTAAATTTTCGGAGTGGGCGGGTTGAAAAAGATCGCAAAGTACAATTCGTTTATCAGAAACTTAGGAACAAAGCAAACAATTTACCGCATTTAACCTCATGCGCAGCGGTGAAAGGAGTAGTGCAGTGCTAAAGAAAAACAAAACACCAGAAAAGACACTTTGTAAGTACAGGTTTAATATCTTACTGAGGCCTGTATTTCGCATAATGTGAAATACACGGTAACTACATTAGCTCGGTTTCGATATAATCAGATATACATAACCAGCGATATACTTCAAATTTCCAACCCCTTTTTGATAAGCATAACTTTCCAACTTCATCAATGGAAAAGAAATCCATCTTTACACTTTCATATAAAAGCTGTCTCGTGTTTTTTTTGTGGTTACCTCTAGCTTGAAAAGTCGTTCTACTATAATTATTTCTGTTGAGACTATGGAATAAAGACCATAATACTCTAACCACTAATATTACAAGACATCTCCCTATCGTTTAAGGAATCAGTATACCTCAATTTCACTCAAAAAAGTAAATTTCCTTTTTTCGGATGCCCTGTTGGGAAAGTTTACGGTCTTTGTTTTGCAAAAAACTCGAATAGAAAGGCCTTTTTTGTTACCGAAATCGAAATTAAAAACAATTTTTAATTGCAAATTACCGCCAGCTGAGCATTGATAATTTCCTGTCATCGCCTACTATCAATTCACCGCCAAACCTCACGTGAGCGCCTCATTTCACAACTAAACTTTTCGTTACTATAATATCTTTCACGCGATATGATCACGCTTTAGTCATTGTCTCCGGTCTCTTTCAGTAATTTCAGTAGGTTCTAGTGTTTGGATGTCTGTCAAGTGTAGAAGTCATCAACGCCATAGCAACAGTAAGCCCATCCTTAGAGTTATCTGTCAATACATCATTAATTCTGACACTTCGTGTGTCATCATCAATCGCTTAGAACAAACAAAACTGCAATAGCTGTTTTCGACTGTATCTCGAAAATAAAAATTGCCGTAATTGTACCTTTACAAAAAACAACTTTCAACCGATTGAGCTGTTCCTTAATACTTGCTCTTCAAAAGTATGTCTCCGATTTCTAAATTTCGACCTAGTTAAAACGTTATAACTTTGTTCGTTCAAGGATATCACAAGCTTTAGAACCTTAAACTTTAGAGTGGCTTAAGAAAAACAAAGCGATCTTTGAGAAATCGGAGACACGCTTTTGAAGGGCCATGTGTGACGAATCATTTCAATCAATCAACTTTATTTGCCACTCAAATCCTTTTACATCAGTTAAAGAAGAATACAGTAAATATGAAACACGTTGCGGTAACAATCGAGGCGTGTAAACGAACTTGATAAAGACAAAAGGGGAAATATCAGTTCATTGCGCAAAAATTCTGAACCTATTATCCTTTCTAAAAAATAAAAGGTGTAATCGAATTCCTCATTTATTAAGCTTTCAGAAAATGTATACTTTTGGGGTGTTTATTTTTAAAGCTTCGCCACGAAAACGTTTTAGCGTGAGGTGGTCAATTGAGGTATACTGATACCTTAAAATACTGCGGTAGGTTAAGCTTGACGCTGAGGGATAAGTGGTGCATCTAGCACTTGTTACAACTCTTTTTACACTGCTCCCGCATGAAATCCGGGTTGTTGTGGCATTCTCCAAGTTTTTCCCACAGTCCACACTTGACGTGGTTATCTCCACAAGCTTTAAAAAGCCAAATAGAATAAAATACATTTCGGTCACATACAGCAAAATATCACATCTCCTGAAAACTTCTGTGATGCCGTTTGGAGCAAGGACAGTTATCCTTTAATGCCTTCAGAAATGTTCTTTAATGAGGTATATCGATCGTTTAAATAAGAAGCAGCGCATCCTAGCAACTATTAACAAACAAACACTGAAATATACAAACAAGATAGAACAAACCCATCCAAAATTGGAATCAACAATTGAGAGGTTCTTGCGCCGCTAACCCCTTCGAGCCTTTCGGTAACCTGTAATTTAGTATTTCTTGTTATCTTTGTGCCTTGTTAGAAAGAACCCAGGTCTGAATTGAAAGTGAGAAATCCAATTATTCTCACATCATGCCGGTGAATAGGCTCGTAAGGCACAATAAAACGAGGCAACCACCCATGGGGCGTTTTCCTATTCCATTTTACGGTCGATAAATCATAGGTATTTAGATAGTTTTGCTGCCAAAACCCCGTAACCAAGAGGCTATAGGAGAAAACGTAAATATAAATGAAGCTGAAAATAATCCGTCGAAAACGATGAACAATAAGCGAAATCTTGACTTAACATTTTCCAAACGAGACAACTCGTCAATCTACAAACGTATTCACCTTCAACCACGAATTTAAATTTGATTTTTGAACTTACCACAGACATGACAGCTCTTGACACAGTTTTTCAACATCCAGTCTTTGTTTTGAATGCACTGTTCTTTTTTCGCCCATTCTGGACATTTTTCCCAATTGTCTTTACAGACTGGAAAAAAGTAAAGAAAAGTGCTGTATGAGCAAATATTTATAAATCTATAATTTTTTGACCTCTTCAATTCAGAAGATTAAAAAAGAGAACCTTTACAATCGAGCTAGAGGCCGGTGTTGGGGAACATTGGTCGAAGGTAGTGGCTAAAAACATAACAAAAGTTCTAAAAATAAATATTTATAAGGCTAAAAAAAGTTAAAAAGGGATGAAAAAACAAACGTTTTTGACTTGACTAAGTCATCATCAGGGTTAAAAATGAAAGCGTCCGCACGCACATTGTTTATAGCGGATCTCCGGTGGCTCTCAGTTTGCCGCGGAGCAGATCCCTAGAGCTATAAAAATTGGACTAATAGCATGCATGTAGAGAAAAAGGAGAACCATAGAACCATGCAGGTCGTTTTTCATTGTCACCTTTGCTGGTGACATGGTTCGTGGCGTGGGAGCGTGCGCCCTATGTACAACTACGACGTCGCGCAAGATGGCGGCCATACTCTAAAAATAAGTCGACCTGGGAATGCCGCCTTGGTTTATGAAGATATCAGTAGTAGGAACAAATGCTGCTGCCCAGGCAAAAGGGGTCAAGATTGTCTCGTCCCCTTGAGAACACTCCCAATTTTCCTTCCTTAGAGTAGTAAGCCATTGTTATTTGGAGTAATAGCGCAAATTGCATGTAAGCATGATCAAATGGGCTTTACAAGAATAAACTTCCGGCAAACCAAAACAAAAAATAATGATTATTATGGTAGTAGCAGTAGCTCTATCTAAATCTGTCAAAAAACCGTTCTAATGATCAAGTAAAACGGACTTAGGAGGAAGGTAAATTCAACCTGAAGAAAAACGCTAATGAATTTTAAAATGCTTTGGAATTTAAAAAAAATGATTGTTTACAGTGGTACTAATATTATCTAGTATATCTGCATGTTACCGCATGATCCGCAGCTCAAAGCACAATTTATGGACATAAAGGATGGATTCTTGGAACACTGGCCCAATTTCATCCAAACCGGACACTGCCTTTCGTCGTTATCCTTACACATGGGTGGTGCTGTGTTACCTTGAACGACAGAAAAAAATACGACATTTAATTTTAGTTCGCTTAACATAATACTACAACAATCAAGCTTACCATTAGTTGAGCAAGTAAAGGCAGATTCATCGGTTGAATTTTTATTCGTTTGCAAGTAGTAATTTAAAAATTTAGTTATTTATTAACAGTTGGTTTTGGTCATTGGCCAATAGTTATCCACAGCGGTCTTTCTTGCTCAACAAGCGCTGCACTGAATAAGAATTGTGCATAATGATTGATTGATAACCAATCAGCTAACACATCTTACTTTCTGAGGCTGAATTAAACTGCAGTACCAACACAATCATCGACTTCATGAGGTACTTTATTCCTGCTTCCCACTGGTTTCTTGTTTTTTTGAGGCTTTAAACTCTCACTGTTAACTGCACTTTTTTCCATCGTAACGTTTCTTCTTCGGTTATATTGCTTTTTGATTTTTATCTATCCAGTGCCTAAAAGTCAAAGCAAATGCCCGGAGAACTCCCCCATGATATGAAATAGATGAGCGTCCATTCTCTTCAGAAATTTTGAATCAACACCCTAAAGAAGACCAATCTTGGCGGGGCTCAACCATTTTTAGCAACATATTAAATATGTTTCTTCGCATGCAATCCTAACACTCCCCTTCCCCAGGGGCAGCAAACTGAACTTAAATTACTTACCGACTTGAGGGATCACCAAGCCAGTAGGTGGATCTAAAAAAGCGCAATGGTGTTAGTTGAACTGTCTATACTTTATTATTGAAAACGGGCTTGCTTCTTTGGAACTTACAACTTATAGTTTCATGCAAAGCCGCGCTACAAGGGAAGTCCATTCGCGTTGGCATTGCTGCTTCACCCAGAGAAGGTAAAGATAATGTGGACTTTTCGACCGCGTTTTTTTCTGCCATCGTTGACACTCCGTGCTGACAAACGTAAATTAAACCATCCCTTCTCAGTCATTAAATACTGACGGATTTATAACATCATCAAGGCCAGTTGGTCGCAATCTTCTCAGACTCATTCGAAGTAGTGATGACGTATTATGTGTGAGTACTTACGGCAAATTTTGCAGCTTTTCTGGCAGTTCTTTCGCATGAATACTTGGTTCTTTGAGCAGCCGCTCGGCTGGGCAGCCCAAGCTGGACAGTGGTCATTGTCATCTTTGCATTCTGTAAGAAAACAAAAACTAAAATACGTTATTTTTCAAAGACTTTAGAAGTGAGTGATTTCTAGAGAAGCGCAGTAAAAAGAGCTTAAAAAGGCTTTGTATGTCCAGAAAAAATGGCATTTAATTTTGTCTAAAAATACCCATTTATCTGGTAAAGTCGGTAAAGAACCCACTCAAAGTGTTTATGAAAGGAAGTCATTGCAAGGCCAGATACTGAAGAAAACCCGAGTACGGCGAGTAGTATTTATTGAGCAGAAAGATAATGGCCACAAATTTCATTTTAAGAGTACAAAACCTCTCATACGTACAATAAAATTGTAAGAAAAGGGAATACGCTAGTTTCGTATTAGAACGATAAGGCTAAATTTAGTTGGTATAAAATACTTTAAGCAATATATCCTACCACAAGTATCGCAGCTTCTGGCACAATGCTTGCTCATAAATTTGACATTTTTCTTGCAATCCCCTGCTGCCTTCCATTTGTAACACGACACATAGTCGTCCTGACATGCTACGAAAATGAAATATCAAACGATAAAAACATACACACCGTAGGACCAAGGAGCAATGTTTGACGTGAGCAACAACTTGGTACCTACGAATATTCAGCAATTGTTTCTTCAACTTTCTCATGTACATTCATATGGCACTAGAACGTCTATCAAAACTTCTATATAAAAAAATCGAATCTTGAAATCCTAAAAACTCCTTCTCGAGACTTGGTACCAAATTGTGGAATGAGATACCGACTAAGTTGCACACACTCTCAAAACGTAAATTCAAAGTTAACATTCGTGCATTATTGCTAGATATTTTGGAGACCGGTGATACCTACTATGAGATAGATGAAATTATCCTTAAAATGAAGAAAGCTGAACAAATTTTTTTGTAACTTGCCTGCCTATAAAACAGCGAGCTAATGTTTTTTTCCTTTCCTCAAAGTTTGAAATGCATCCTTTTTCATACGTTGTTCCTCTCATTAATCTGATGAAATTTCCTTTTTTCTTACTTTTTCTATTGTCATTTTCTGCTGTATTCTTTAATAGTACTCCTGGCCCGCCTAGATTAGCTCTGCTATTTGCGGTGCCATATGATTGGATTAATTCAAACCAAAGTCTTGTCTTGTCTTGTGTTGAGCGACGCCTGGGGTGGAGGTACCGAGGCAGTACGTACATCTCTTTACAACAGACACTTCAACTGGTGCCATGGTAACCGTAACACATGTAATAGACCTCATTCGAGCGGGCGGTTCGTTGCCCATTACAGACCATGTGATGATACATTGAGAACTCTTGCTTTCAAATTTTGAAATAGTCACGTGTATATGTATGAGTAATTTAATCAATTAATTTTCAAGGGAAGAGAATATCAGGTGGCCTGAATTGGGAAAACAAGCCAATAAGGTCTTTTATTTCTTTTATTTCTCTATTTCTCTTTCTCTATTTCTCTATAATACGGGCACCTCCGTGGATTCAGCTCTCCTCCTTTGTGGTCCGTATTATAAATGTTTTACTGTAGTTTGTGGAAAGTTAAAGGGGATCGAGTGCTTTTGAAATGGTCATTCAGGAGCTTGAAATTTAAATTATTTTGATGTTTCAAGCCTTGTCAGTCCAAGAGGGTGATGTGGGACGACAGATTTACAAACAAACAGTTTAACCTTTTAGCGAGCGGAGAGTTGTATTGGATCCTGTCTCATTAACATTAACATAAAAGACTTTGAGGTTTAAGTAGTTTTAGCAAGATTTGCATTGAAACTTACAGCAAAGTCCCGGATCGATGTATACGTCATCAATAGCAATGTCAGAGTATCCTGGCTGTCCTACCTGGCCAATAATTTTAATCTATAATGACCATAAAAAAAAAAAACAAATTAAGAGACAGCAAATAACCATGGGACTGGATATCAGACTGAAATTATTTCCAAACGGTTTTCTTTGAACAAAAATTGAAAGTTGCTGTATGAACATTTTAGCGACTTTTGTTTGCTGAGATGATAATCATTCTTTAGTATAACCTGATATTTCTTTCTTCCTGGGACATCAAGGCTGACTTGGGCTCCAATCCAATGGACACCTTGATCACCCCTCTTGCCAAAAATAGTCGTAACTTGTTTTCCATATTGCTGCAGTGTTACGAAAAGAGAACCCATTGTTTTTCCATACAAGGTGTAAAAGAACTTCATGCACTGACCACCTCTTGGTGCCGTCAACCATGGGCTGAAAAGAATGGCACGACTGCCAGCTTGCGCAGGCGCGGATGACTCCATATATAGATAATAACCTGAAAGTGATAGATACAATATGAGAAGCCTGTCTGTATGTATGAGTATTTACACAGAAGACGCCAAAATGTGGCAAAAGCATAAGTGACCCACTCGCCAAATGGCTCGTGGGCACGATAGAAGAAAAAGAATTGCAGAATTTCCACGCCGTTTCCAATAGAACGCGAGTGAGTGTTTACTAATTATTGCAGATACGACGTTTGCTGTTATGAAGCACTTGTTAAATAGTCATGAGCGATAATCTCCAAGACGATATCTGGTGTTGTTATCATTTTCATACTCCTTCCACTCCATTACTATGATACAATGTCATTGACAATAAAATAATTTGAGTTAAATACCGTTCCCGGTGGTGTGGTCTCGACTGGGTCCAGTTTCCATTGTCTTGGTAAAGTCTTTGTTCCGGCGCCACTGTATTTGTCCGGCGTTGGCCCACATTCCCAACACCTTACTGTCGAAATCAGTGTCTTCATAGCCTGAGATATGTCAAAACAAACAAAAACGTGTTTCTGATGCGTTCTCATATTGAGAAGGAAAACAACAACAACAACTCTGTTCAAACACGATAACCAGACTGCATTTTACAGCTCGTCGAAACAGTTTATTTTGGGCTCAATTTGCCGCGTGATCTGATTGATTTTTTGTTGTTTTAGTAGTCGGTTTTCTTGAGAGTTTTTACAAAAGTGAAAGAACGGTAAATCCTCACCAAGTGAACATCTCTTCATTGTACAGTAGCCATCCTCTTTTGAGGCTCCGACACAATATTTTCCACCATGCCTTGGCTCAGGCTTGTCACACTTTCTGAGTCGTTTTCTTTTCCCAGTATCACAAACAGCATCACACTTGGACCAGTCTGACCAACGACCCCAGTGACCATTTACCTTAGCTGTTGAAACATGAAATGAATCTTTCTTAGTTAAAGATTTTAAGCAATTTCTTTTCATTATGATTTCACCGAGTGAACTTTTCACCTGGACACTCGTGCCTGCCGCATCGTGCTTCCTGTGTCTCAATACCATACGGGTTTACATTACCACCGCAAGATAAAATGTTGCCTGAATGGTAGCAGTATCGCTGGCGTTCTTTATTACAGTTTTCGTCACAAGGCGTGAACTCTGACCATTGAGTCCAGCCAAAGGTCTTCGCTGCAAAGTACAAAGCAAAATAGATATTGAGGAAATTATAAGAAAACGTAATCTATTCCATCTATGTTATCATCAGCAACACTGTTATATCTCGAAGTTTTGCTATGGTTTTTGTTTTTATTGTGTTGTGGCCTTTGCTCATATGACGATAAGTTATGTGTCCACTGATTTACCGTTCCAGACCTTTAAAAAAGACTGTTTGTAGAAACGTTCCAAGAATCGCCTTTCTGATTTCTATGCGATAAAGTGTTTTAACTTGTACAAGAAAAGATTTTCGTAACACTCACTCAGTGTTCCAATGTCCCAGTGTTCTGAGAAAAAGCATTTTCAGTTATAAATAACTACATTCGCTGTAAAGCACTAACGAAACTATGTTTGTTAGGCTGGTATCAAGCAGCGCTAGCTGGATAGATTACCAAACAGAAGAGGTTTTGTCGAACAGTACAGTATTCCTATCAGCAGCCTATTATCTTGGTTGTCGCGCAACACTCCAAAACCTAGTGGGGCAATTTAATTCCTGGTTATCTTTAACTTGATCTCATTAATACATTACGTACTTTGGCAGTCGTACAAGGCGTTCAGCTCAGCGATATCCTGCGTGCTCATAGTTTTGTGAGGCATTCCAAAGTTTTCGTTTGGTCTGTCTATCCTGATGACCGTGTCCAGCCCATTTTTGGTAAAAGCCTTTCTGTCATAGTGCATGATGGAACGGAAATCGTAATCTTTTCCAATTTTGTCAATAGTTTCGTAGCCATATTTGTCAAACTGATCTGAAAATCCTGTAAACAAGTAATAAAATTTATCTTTCGCAAGAATCACAATGGCAATATAGACGTATGTAATTACTACACATTCGTTTTAAGCTTTGCCTAGATCACTCAAGTTTGCAGTGAATCCGATCCTATTGCGCTCTAGACTGTACATTTGCAGATAATCACGGTCGGTTATCGGTTACATCTCTTGCTGCCATATATGAATATAAATCGATGACAAGGAAAACCTATTTTTCCCAGCAGTGATCAACAAAAAGTTTACCCTTTTCTTTCCACTTAAAGAGGAACCAGCTCAAGCAAGCCTTGTTTCATTTTCGCGAGGCTCAAACAATTTTGCACGGAGCATACGCGTATGACAGTTTTCCGTACAAAAATGGTAATCGGATCGGGGAAACGGATTTTTTCAACTAAAAGTATCAAACCTTGCAGTGCATGATGTCCTAACTCACCATTAAGGATGTTTTCCCACTTCACTTCAACAAAATTGTCTCTATCATTTCGAGCTTGTTCATGAAAAAATCCTGGGAAAAAGAAATCCAAAAATAGGCGGGGAAATTATAACAAAAATGACAAAGAATGGTTAGAGTTTTGAATTCGAAGGCAAATAAACAAGTAGATAAAATTTGAGGACAAATAGATAATAGGCAAATATATAAACGTCGAAGACATCTCATAACAAGGCCATTAGCACGTAAGGTTAAGCATTAGGACAATTTAAAGGGCATGTTCTAAAAGATCGTTTTATTCATTCTAAAGCGCTATAGTTTAAACCTGAAAAATAATCTTCCTTCATTTTTAAAGATACCAAAAACAAATGTGCTAACATCAGTTCTACTCGATAAATTAAATAGCGACACACTCGAATTTCACTTTAAAAAGTACTTATAGGAAAAAAGCAAATATGATAGTTAAAAGCGTACGCGGGGATTCCCTTAGACCAGTTTCTTTGTCCACATAAGTTTACGTTAGTGGGTACTAGTGAGGTAGCATACCATAAGGTGCATGGTATGGTTTCATAGTCCACGGCTCGACCGTGATCACATGCATTAGCAACGAGTAACGCAAACTGTAAGCTGAGCCATTCAGAATTTGTTTCACTGTCAATCAATTCCCAGGCATGTGTCCACTCATACTTTGCGAACAAGGAAGGTATTTGCCTTGTTCTATGACACTGATGAGTCATAAATTTCTCACCTAAAGCATGTAGAAGCTCGTGTGTAATAGTGCCCTCGAAATGACATCCTTCCCCTAAAGAAAGTTTTTGACCACCAGCTTTAGCGTACTTCTTTCCCACCTTAGAGGAGCACCTAAAATGATCAATAATCATTTCAAACAGCGATAACATGCCATGTTGACGGTATTGTGTGAATTAAATAAGAACTAAAAGTGGTCTGAAAGTGTTTGTCGTGTAGGTCAAAATATAACAAGCAGTTTTGATTGATGGAGCTAGACTACACTCTGGTCCATATTTCAGAAATAGAAACTTTGATTGCGTAAACATAATGATTCTCAAAGGAATTAATAAAGATATAAACTGCATTTATTAAAAAAGTATAAAAATATAACACACAACAAAAAATGACAAAAATAAAATAAATAAAAAATATAACAAAAAGCGAAACGTAACAAAAAAGTAACAAAAAATATAACATATTTAACAACATACTATATATCATGTTAATTTTGAAAACATAACATTAAAATATAACATGTTCGATTAAATTTATATGTCAACATCCAAAAAGCCAAACAGAACATAACGAAGCATCACCATTACCTTTGGTAGAATTAAAGTGCATCTAACACCAATTCAAAACGCATTGCAGCTTTCGTTTCTACTTTTTTACCAAATGTTGACCTTTTATAGCATTTTATATAATAACAAAATCAATGCGCGCGCTCTGATTGGTCAATCAGCTATAGTTTATTGTGCCGGTAAACCCATGGAAAAATCGCGCGTCTTCTGAATTATTATATAAAAGCAATAGACCACACTTTCTATTGGTTTATAGTAGTAATGACCCACTTGGGATGTTTGGGAGAACACTCGAAAAGTTTGTAAATCACTCGCCTGCGGCTCGTGATTTCAAACTTTTCTCGTGTTCTCCTAAACACCCCGCGTGGGTTATTACCCCTATAGACCCAGAGAAAGTGTAGCCTATTGCTTAACAACATTTCGAAACACTGAGCATCATTTGCTGCACGACCGAGTCAGAAGGGGCGTGGGTCTATTCTCGGGTAAACGTCATAAACCTGTTGTAACGCATCAAGTCTTTGTAAACATACATGCACGAAAGGTGTAACGCGTTTCGAACTGGTGCAAAGGTTTATTTTAGCGAAAAAATATTTTAAGACTAGACGCACTTTATATCTTATTGCCCCAAACTGGTAGCTTGAGGGAGAGGAAAAAGTTCCCTCTCTTATTAGTATTATTATTTGTGGGAGTAATTGGAATTGTTCCAGCTTCTTCTTTGTGTATTATCAATACAATACTTCCCTGACTGTAAATACTTCGTCAGATGTAACAAGTAATATAATGTAAGTAATTTACCCTTTGTCATTAGCAAAGTAAATATAATTCTTTTGTCCACTATATGGCACAAATCGTATACAGCTTTGCCGGTGGAAAGTCTGAATAACTTTATTAAGGTTTGGTTTGATGTGACCTGCAAAGAAGAAGTTTATTGTTGTTAGAGGAAATAGCAGTATATCACTTTTACTTCTCCGGATCGGACGAACCAGGTTCAAGCTCTGGGGGGGGGGGGGGGGGGTACTGTACTCTCACAGTACCTTTCTTCTCCTCTCTTGCTGGGGAGGGGGTAACCTTGCGATGGACTAGAATTCCATCTAGGGGGGAGTAGAATATTCCTGGACACTTTATGCTACAGAAACCGCAATAAGTCCTCCAGCCTGATGGCTCACAAAGCTCGTATGCAGAATTTACCTATCTTAGCTACTTTCACCTCTTGCTTATCTGGAATTTCTTTTTGAAAAAAATAAACTTTATATATAATGAGATTTGTACATAAAATTTTCTTGGCAACGAAAAGTCAAGAAATCAGTAAAACTTAAATTTTACTGGTACCAGATTTGACGCAGAGAAACTAATACCAATTTCTTAAACTGCAATGCCCTGCAAATGAAATGTACAAGAATAAAAAATTTTGTATGTTTGATCTTTAATAAATAACAACAATATTTTAAGCCGCACTTTTTACATGGTAAGGGAAAATGGTTTGAGATACAAGGGAGATTAAGCATACCGTTCGTTTTTTCCCGCGAACGGAAGTGAACGAGTGATTTTTTCCCTATTTTCTGACCGATTTTAACAAGCTGACAGACACAAGTTGAATTACAAGCTGACCGACACAAGTTGAACAAAAAGCTGACCAAACATCACTTTATTTCTGACAATTTTTCGACGAATAATCAGAAATTTTCGCGCGCCATATAGATGATGATCATCGGCGCTCACAATATCACATGATAAGCAGGTGATTAAACAAACGAGTGAAAAGAAACGAACGTTACAAATGTTGCATGATCTATTTTGGATCCTACGCTCTGTCTTGCGGTTCACTCTTCTAGGATATGTAAGAACTATATTTGCGGATATGTATGAACTGAAGGAAAAAAGAAAACCAAAGGAGAAAATCAGCTCAAGCAGTCGTACAGTGACATTTTCTCTCTGAGTTCGTACACCACGTGAATTCGAAAAAGCCGGGTGTAGCTAGAACATTTCACTCACCAGAATGGCTTCTCGTACCACACACTAATAAAAGTACTAGAGGTTACTCGCTTAACAGACCTTTAACCATTAATTCGTTCACGAAATTTTGATTAGAGATCTTCAGCGAAGAACATTATCAGGCAAATATTACGAAAAATTTGTCACTTTTCACCTCCACTTCGGTGAATAATTGTTAACTAGATGTTCGAACCTGAGAGAAAGGGATTTAAACTTTACTCACGCCAGTTTTGCAACTGATAGGTTTAAGTCTTTCCTTCGAGTTCCAGTTAATGCAGTAATGTCATGATCCAGACAAGAGAAAATGATTTTCTATTGATCCAGATTAGCTCGAATTGGTGCATGCAGAGGGATTGGGGTTAGACCCAGGCGGTACTGCCCTTTTCCATCAAATACGGTGATTGTATTTGTGTATGAATGCGTACGAGGGATAACTTTGGATTAATTAAGTGCGTCTTTCTTCAATTTGAAGGGCTTGTTTCACGGTTCGGCGCATGTGCAAACCAACTCTATTGTCTATGAACCAATCGGTTTCGAGTTGTGAACTCGTGCCTCTGTCCAGAATAAATTGGACTGGCCGACAATAAATTCGATGTTCAACACAAAGTTTCACATTTTCTGTGAAAATTAGTTGACATTTCCGAAAAATATTTGCATCATTCTTTCAGGGTGTCACTGAACTCGCGTTTTCCGGGATTTTTGCGATACTGATTAATTGAACAATTCACTTAAATCATCGGAATCGGAACAAACAAAAGAAATTCAAATACGAAATAACACCTCTATTTCAACGTTTTCATAAATGGCTGACAAATGTTTAGAGGCAATTTTGAGACAAAAGTCATTTACATGCTTTCGATGGAATCTATTGGACTTCCGCTATAGCTTGAACATGCGCAAAACCGTGAAACTGTCTCTTTAAAAATCGCCAGGATACTTACTCATGTAGGATGGAACTTTTAAAGGGACTATCCTTGATGTCCAGAGTCTTTTACGGGCTCTGATAGCATTTCTCTTCTTCCTAGATTGACCATTCTTACAGCTCTTTCCAGGGTGCAGTTCTTCGTAAAGTTCACAATCGAGTATCATGTCGCCTTGATCAAAAAAGAAGCCATTTCCTACAAGATGCAAAAATTGCTATGCGCTTTACTTCAAATGTAAAGGTGGAAGATCTAGTAGAGCACTTTTACATGCAGGAGTATAGCCAAATTTCGGAAATAGTTCAAATTATTGTAAAAATGAACATCAACAGGAATTATCAGGCGACATCTTTCTCTGGTCTGTTTTTGCAAGGATGTCTGTCAGGTTAAAGGGCCTTTGATACACTCGTGCGCGCGTATGTAGCGATTTCATTTCTTTCATTTCCTGCGGAAGATATATCAAAGTGGGAAACCGACGTCTTCTCCGGCGACTGAGAGGCTTGTAAAAGTTATGATAAAGGACAATAAAGAACTATTTGGTCATTAGTCTGCATGAGAAGAAAAATGCCGCTTCATGTTTTTTTTTAAATATCTGTTTTCTTAGTAGAGATATTCAAGATTTGAAGTCATAAACGCAACCAAATTGTATAAATCAAATATACGAAGAAAAATTTGTACCAGAAATGTTTGATTCTTTGCATCATGACTCTACTGGGTGTGCTTTGCAATATGAGATTATCAATTATGTTACCATGGCAACATACTGGGTCCCAGACCCCCAACTTTCAAACTTACGGTGTTAAACGAAGCTGCTTATGCGCATTATTATGGCACACGCCCTTTAAGATTTAACTTAGTTTTATATACATGCAATGAATAACGTCGAAATGTACCTTGATTACTTGTTTCTATTATTTCCTGCACATTTTCATTATATTCTTGTTTGTCCTGTTGCTCATTTGTTCTCTTTTCTTGATCCTTTCGCCAGTGCGCCAGATTAACAGCTATTATCCGTCCCATAACATTCTCGTAGTCTATAAGCAAAAACTCTAGGCATCAGAGTTAACAATAAGGCTTTTTTCTACTGACGGTACCTATTTAGCCAGTTATTTTGTTTGCTTGTTACTTGAGCTTTTCTCGAATCATGCAAGAACATGGATATGACAATCAATGAAAAACACGTATGGTACGTACTTATTTATTAACCCTATTCAGACCGGGGGGGCATTTTTCGGTTTTAATCAATATTATTTCTATTTTTATAATGTTGTTTGTGTTTTTAGCCTTAGTAGAACAATAATTTATCAAATAAGATATGATTTAGCTTATATAATACCAGTTTCAGTTAAATATTTATTTTAAAGTGCTGAAATCCAAGATGGCGGACACGATTTACAATGAAGACCATTTTGCTTTGTATTTCAAATAATGTGTTGTATTTTCATTTTTGAAACATTCTTTTATATGGCATTTATGTTTTACAGTCCAATAACTTCAATTTTTAGGATATTTAATGAAATAAACGATTTTAAAGAAATTCAAAATGGCGGATCCAAGATGGCGGCTATTTCGATGTTAAAGACGTCATAGCGACGTCATTATTGTTGCTAATGACAACTAACCTAGTGTCATGCACAATAATCTTATCATACATGTTGCTGCTAAGACTTTGTGGTTATACATTGAATCGTGAAGAAATATTGATTAAATAGCTTTTCAGCCAATAAAATTGGATAAATTACGTCATTATTACGTCACCATGCCAACAAAGCATCTAAAATTTCTACAATTATTGTCTACATCATCCTGTGTTAATTTGGTGACCATAGCGTTAACTGTTTTGAAGTTACATAGGGGGGCTTCCGAAGGCCCCCCCTCCGGGTCCCAGAAATTTAAAAAAGCCCGGTCTGAATAGGGTAAAAGGCCGAGGTTCACATGCATGCTGTCGGACCTCGCAAAGTATAGTTTTGAATTAACACCCCTGTCATTTAAGAGAGATGCTAACATTATAGTTCATTTCAGTTTCGGCTTCTCAAAAAGCATCGTTTTTGGTGTACTTAAAACAAGCGACTGTATCATTTTATCGAGAATACAAAGTGTCTGACTGATCTGATCTAACCTTTATCAGCTATTTCATTTATCTCAGGATCATCGAGGAAAGTATTGGCTTCTTGAGTCCGTCCTGAAAAGAAAGAATTAAATATGTAAACATATCAACTGACATGTACATTTGTTGCACATAGTGAACAATGCCAATAGCTACACTAAAGGCAAGAAGGCTGTCAAAAATTTGAAAAAAGAAACAAATGCTTTTAAACGCCCCTGAACTGGCTGTTCTGCATAGGCTTGACCGAGCAGTTTTTTTTGTTGCAGTTGGTAGTTGAATTCGGGTCTTCCGAGAAACTACTCCAACAAGCTGTTAGAGCTGTATTGAACCCATGCAGGACTTCCGCAATTCAAGTCCGGCGTCCAACTCACTCGGCCACACTGCCTCGACTTCTCTTGCGTCCTCGTGCTCGATATTTAACGTTCCAGCTTCCATAAAATCTGTTGCTACTTAATAGTTTGTTTAGTTTTATAGTGTTAGCTTCTAACCCGAAAAATATCCGATCATAGACCAGTTCGGCTAACGTGTTTACATCCTAGTTGCTACCCAGTTCAGATCATGTGATCTTGCAATTTGTCACACGCAACTGAGTGCATACGAATATCTACGTAAAGAACAATTGTAACCTCGCAAATGAATCATCACATGATCTGAATTGGGTAGCAACAAGGATGGCAGTAAACGCTTAACCGAACAGATCTATTTGTTAATCACGGACTGGAAAATCTAGTCGTTATGGCAAGTTGTACTGAATTCATTCAAGGCAGGCGATTTTCTCTATATAATTTGGTTTTATCAACTGGGTTGATAATGTCAATTGGCCACCGTAAAGAGATTCAAGAGCTCACGTTTCGCTCCGACGAAGGGCTAACGCTCGAAACGTCAGCTCTTGAATCTCTTTACGGTGGCCAATTGACATTATCAACCCAGTTGATAAAACCAAATTATATTGTTATACTTCCCACCGACGCAGCACCACAGTTTCTTTAGAAACTTATCCCCTCTATTGATTTTCTCTATATGCTGGTCTTTTGACAAATACAGGTGGAAAGTAATTAAATAGAAACCACTTTTTGACTTGTACAGTGACTATAAACTTATGTTGGAATCGTGAGGCAAAAAACTGAAACCGAGAGCAAATAGGACTTTTTCAGACTGCTCAATGAAGCCATGGGGCGTTTGCACAAAATTCGTTAACCCGCTAAGTTAGACACCTGTGATTTTTCTTTACGATCCCTGTAAAGTTAGGTAAAGGATGTTAAGACACGCTTAGAAAACTAGCCTACAAATAAATAATATATATCGCAAACCCATATTTCCGAATACATTATTTACATTTACGCGCCCTGTGAACGCCATTAATTTCACAATGTTGAACTTCCCGTGAGACATATTTGTTTTTAAATATGTTGTGGCTACAATATTTGCCTATTTTGATTGCTATGTCTTGCAGCTATTACACCGTAACGGTCACTGGATTGAAAATTACATCACGAAAAATCAAAATGTTAAAGAATCAATCGCTTAAAAACAATTCCGCATCCCGGATACATAAAAACAGTGCTTTGAGTTTAAGCGATCGACCGACGAAGCGACAAATAGAATCTCCAGATGTGGATAATAGTGATGTATCAAACCTAGAGACCTTCTACAACAACCAAGTGACAGATGAATTCGATGTCAAGAATAGCGAGGAAGCACCAACCAACAGACAGGTTATTTTCGATCCAAATGCCGTCAACATGTTAAGACCAACTCGTCCGTATCCTTTCCGACCCTTGCATGTTCACTGGAGTCCTCAGATGGAGATCATTCCAAACCCTATTCCAGTTCATCATTATAGAAAAGTTCCGGTAGCCATTCGTGTCCCTAAATACGAAAAGTTTCCTGAACCTTATTACATTCCTTACAAACCGACACCGGATTACACCATCACTCACGTGGATGTATACCACCCAGGTCTGTAGATAACCGTTTTAGTTTATAAACAGCACATTAATTTCTTTAAATAAAGGATCGATTGTGTTTATAAGGTTATGATTGCTCATACGTGTCAGTTGATTGAAATTTGCCAGTAATAAGTTCCAGTAATTACAATGAAATTACAAGCTCTTTATTGAACGTTCTAGCAGTGAAAATATGATTTGTTTAATTTTTTTCAGCTTAAACAATTTCAAACAAAGATGGTGTGATACTGATGTTTTGAGTAAAGAGTCACCGGGGTAGCTGGGCGGGAGAGTTTTTAAGCCGTCCCGTGAATACTCGAACAGTAGTAGAGCCTTGATTTAATTCAAGGTACTATTTTATGTTATTGACTGTCATTATGACCCACACCAGTGAAGTTTGCATTGGATTCTGATTTTCCTGTCAGGTAATCCGTGTAGGAATGGCGGTATCGCAGTAAGCAGTCGCTTTGGTTATCATTGTCTTTGTTCAAGAGATTATCATGGGAGGTTTTGTGATGGTATGAAACATTTGGTTTTCTTTCTTCAAAAAATTATTAACTAATGAAAATCATGTATTGTGATGCGTTACCATAGGAACTAAATACGATAATTTAATAATTAGTGGCATGGCATTGCACTGTATCACCTTATAAGTTAGAGGGATAATTAAGCAGTGTAAAGAAACGATTTCAAAATTTTAAGTAACAGTTTTTTGGTTTGCCAGCCTGATTTTGTAACACGTAATGCTGTAATGCCTATTTATATTATTTGTTTATTGCAAATTACAATTGTGTTTACAGCCAAATTGTATTGCGCATCAAGCCCATGTGAACACGGAGGTACGTGTGAGGAGATAGAAAACAACTATCAATGTCAATGCAAAACTGGATACATGGGTTACAACTGCGAAGGTAAAATACATAAATATACGCAACACATAAAACTAAAGATTGTTATTATGCTATTAACGTAACGTCATGTATGCTGAAAAAAGGACGACACATTATATCTTCTTTCTATTTGCACACTATTAACACAAACAGTACAAAGCTAATGAATCAAGTACGTCAAGCCCAAGGGCCTGTTTAAAGGTAGAAATGTTATCCCTTGGTAGAACGGTTAACCTCCACACTAAGTTGCCCCAAGCGAGAGAACTTTTCATTTAGGTCTTCATAAATAGCAGTGAACCGTTTACATGAGGAAACATGTTGGCTCAGGGGACAGTTGACCCTGGATGGAGGGTCACTCGCTTTTACTTTGGGTGACCCTGATATAAACCCGAGGCAACCCACGGCGTGCGGACCGTCACGTAATGGCCAGATGTTAGGTTTTCACGAACAAATTTATATCAAAGACAAAATTCAGCTAAGCAAAGACGACAGCAACGGAATGAACGAAAGCAACTCGAAGATGGAGTTATTTAACAATTATCCTGCGAAATCGCCTGAACTTGACCTTATCTTTTATGCAAATAAAGTTGTCATATGCAAATTGGTCACATGCATTATACTCAGAGGCCGGAGTTCACAACTATGAGCAACCTAGTGACCCCTACTTCCTATAAATTTAACGTCTTTGGCATAGCTAACCTATGTGCTAATTTGATTGATTTTAGAAACGAACGCTTGCAGGCCAAACCCGTGCAAGAATGATGGGGAATGCGTCGAGACTGAAAATAGTTACAAGTGTTATTGTAGGCCTGGATTTATAGGAAAAAACTGCCAAGGTCAGTGCTAAAGGAAATTGCTTTTGCAAAATTAGGATGCAAATAATTTCAAGCAGTAAAATACCTCGTTATTACTTCAAACTGAGTACGATTCAACTGCACTGGCTGCAGATAGTCATTTAAAGTTTCTTCTGATTGCTCTTAGGTTGAGTAGATACCGAGGGCTTTGTTAAGCTGTACCTGTTTGAAAAACGTTTTCTAATAGATAACTGCCGAGTTTGATTTTTCCTAGCATGTTTCTTATATGCCTTTTTTATTTATCCATAGATCTGGATTACTGTGACCCAAGCCCTTGTCAACATGGCGGTACATGCCAGCAGAGACATGGCTTCCACGAATGCATTTGCAGGGAAGAATTCAAAGGAAAAGTGTGTGAAAGTGAGATTAATTTGCCACATAGCAGTATCAGTAGATGATGGTTTAAAGAAAACGGCTGATGTAATCACCACTATTTCACATTGCCAAGTACTGTGCTCTCTATTAAATAGCGCGTGAAACAGTGAAAGTAATAAATTTATCATTTGCAATAAGCCATAAATGACTGAAGTTATATTTCTCTTCAAGTGCTCATTATTTTTTTATAATTTTGTAATATTTAGAAAGAAGAATCTGCTTTTCTAATCCCTGTAAAAATGGCGGCGAATGCGTTGAAGACGACTCAAGGTATCCCTGTGTCTGCCCACGAGGATTTAGCCCTCCATATTGCAGAGGTAAGTTAATTTACTGAAAGAAAACTCCCATTTCTTCTCGTTCGTCTCGTTAATTTGAGGGTATTTCGTGTCCGTATATATGTCGTTTTGCTGACTGCATGTGTATGTTGATTCTGACTGTTTCACGTATTCGCACGTTATGCTTATAGCTGCTTGGATCACTTTTCTTTCAGTTCATGTGTGCGACTCCAACCCTTGCCAAAATGACGGCAAATGTGTTCCCAGAAAATCAGGAAATTTCTGGACTTATCAATGTATTTGCTCATTTCTTTTTAAAGGAGATGATTGTGAAAGTGAGTTATTTTATTATATGTTGTAGTTTAAAACAAATTCCAGGTTAAATTGATTTCAAATTAGTTTGATTTGCATTTTCCTTTGTCCCGATGTATTCCATAATCCCAAAACAATGAAATACATCTACATTGAAGTCAATTTGACCTGAAGTTCATTTTAATCCTGGCTTCTCTCGCATTGTTTGACTACTGACCACTCCAGGCAGTCATGTATACTACTTTAACAAATTAATCGCAGTTTGTTTTATCTAGGAAAGCTTTCTTATTACAGTGATTGCTGAAAGCAGTTGATTTTGTGATTATCTATGCTATCACTGAATTTCAAATTTAAGTGATCTGTGCCCACCTAGCCTGCGAACGCTGATTCCCTGATTACAGACTATAACTTGGTCAAAATTATCCTGTAATATGTACCTTTACTTAGTTACAAAATACTACTAGAACACCAAGAGAAAAGAGAGCTGCTAAAGTTTCTTGTACATTTTGGAAACAAAAATACCAGAACTTGAAAACTAAAGACGCTCATTTTCACTTTATTTTCTGATTGGAGACGCACAGCAACAGTTTAATATTCTAGCGTAGCAATTATGGCAAAAGTAGGCCATAAATTTCAGGTTCCTGTCAATACAAAATGGTAGTTTCTTAAATCACCCCAAATCCCATTATACTTCCTCTTTGCAGCCTGATTTACCCGCGTTTGAGAAATCTTGAATTTCAGCTTGCCCTTTGGACAAGCAGATGTCATTTCATGCTTTTCCTAAATAAGTTTTCTTTGGCCCTAACGGGCAAGTGATCATAAAGAGCTACGTGCCCTGCCGGACGACCGGATGGCACTTTTTCTCAAGCCATGTTTATTGGATAACGACCATTCTCCGTCAAAATGGTTATCCATAGCGAATAACGTCTTATAAACTATCGTAAAATTAAGTGCAGTTTGTTACATGTTTTGTCTATTACCTAGTATGTTATTTAAGCTTGCTCTGTATCGATCTATTCTGCCTCATTAGTTCCTAATCCCTGTGTAACAAATCCTTGCTTACATGGCGGCACTTGCATCGACACCTTTAGCAAGTACACAGGCTTTCCAAAGGACTGGAACATGGGATATCTGCATTATTATTGCGCGTGTCCATCGGAATATTCAGGACAAAAATGTGAAGGTGGGTTATTTTAAGCAGGTAAGTGCTTACCATCAAATCTTTCAACTTCTTGTGTCTTTTAATAAAACTCCTACAAACCAATTATTTCATTGTGAAACAGCACATGCATTTAAATTAGGAAAGAGTAATTTTACTACAGTAAAACCTAAGAATAAAGGGTTAAAAAGAATATTTACCCAATAAGCGTCTATTCTTGTTCTCTCTCAGTGGATTGAAAGAGTTTTTGAGTAATGAATATTATCTCCCCTACAATCCTATCAAACAGACAACTTGTGTCAAAAGTGCGACCTGAATGCAGCTTGTAGATCTGGACGATGCGTATGTAATGAGGGATTCAGAGGAGATGGCTTCAAATGCACTGGTAAGCGGACTATAATCATTAAGAAAATCATTTTTACTATTCTTTTAAGCAAGAAGTTTTAAAGATTTTCTTATGAACTAACAGAGCCTTTTTAGGGACAGCAAAATCACAATACAGTACTAAGATGTCTTGCTCACTTGCAGCCATTACAAATCCATGCATTCCGAATCCATGTCGAAACAATGGAACCTGCACTAAAGGTCCTGATGAAAGCTTCGATTGCGAGTGTCCAGAAGGGTATTTTCCGCCGCTTTGTACAAGTAAGTACACGATTAGTCCTTAAACAAGCACGCACGACGCTGTTGTTATAACCATTTACCATGCAACCTGTCGAAACCTGATTACCATAGAGTAATAGAAACACAACGGAAATCTGGAGGAACTTATAAGAAAAACCGTATGATTACTCATTATTAATATAAACATGAAAAAATTCGCCTGGAGGAAGTTCCGGATCGAAGATTTTATTGCAGAAACGAAGGGAGTATTTAACGCGGATTTGACACTTTATTTGCTGTTTGGCTGATGAAGATCAGCTGATAATGCTACGAAATGAAAGCCGTTCGTTTAAAACATTTGCAACCATAATCCAGAATTTTGATGTGTAATTTGCACTGGTGTTACACTTGAACCGCACTGCTCTCGGCCAATCAGAATCGAGTAATTTTTTCATGTATATTATAATTTTTATTATTTCTTCCAAACATTCATTTTCTTGACCCGTTCGTTCCGCGAAATGAATTGATTGCTACTCTATCTGAAAAGATCCATACATTGTTGCCGACAAACACGCTCTTTAATGTTCGGAGTTGTAAAACGCATATTTTATTAAATGTGATATTTTATTAAAAGGTTTACGAGGAGTACAAGTCATGTAATACTGCGACGCAAGTTTTACGAGAAAGAAAATGTTTGTAATAATTTCTTAAATACTTGAATTTTGTGGAACTCTTAAAATTGGCTTCAATGGCTTGTTTTATGCCACAGGAACTGCGGCACGTTCCTATAGCAACTAACAAAATTTCATTTACCTTCAAATTCCATTCGGTCATCGTCATCCATTTCTTCAAGCCAGTCTATGACCAATAAAATAAGAGTGAGAAATGATCATCCAGTTTATAATTAAGCAATTGGAATAAATAAGCCTGAAAAATTCAGGTCCCTCCGCGATACCGGTGCGATGGTCTACCAACTTAGCTTTGAAGCCACACACTGGGAGCAAGGTCAATTTATTGCTCGGAGTTCATATCTTCCCGTGAGGAGTGAATTGAGCGAAATGATGTTGAGGACGGCCAACAGACATATACTTAAACCTGATGCAGAATGCAGTAGTCATAAAAAAAATCTTCACGGCCACCGCATACAATGATTGCTATTAATTACCATGAAATTTCTCTTGGCTTGACTCTGTATTGGCATCACTCGAGAGAGAACCAATCTCTGAAAGAGAAGGGTGGAAAGACAAAAAAACACAGATTACAGTGAACGAACCATCAAAATTTTAAAGGAGCCGTCTCACCGGAAAGCTTATCTTGAGAAGTTAGGCCAAAATTTTGAGTTCCATCGTTCTCCATAATTTATGTGATTAAATCTTTTTCAGTAATTATAAACCTGGCTTAGTTTCTTGTTTATTGATGCATATTTTGTTTAGTGCCTTCCGCGGTTGATGTCTTCTTATATGTTCTTAATCGAGAGATCGGAGATCCGTGAATTGGCCGAAATCCTTCTCACTTTTGCTCATTTTGGATCATCCTTTAATTTGAAAGCACTTTCATGCTTTCTAAAGATCTTTGCTCATGGTAGTATAGGTGATTATGTCGCCCGCAAAGCAATGCCTGATCGCCTGATCGCAATACACCCATTGTATTGTAAAAAAAGCGTGCGATTAGGAATAAGGTGGCGAGAAAGATTGCGAGTCATTTACTAGTTCACTTCAGGTATAATGCCCAAGTTGGTGAATGAATGTCACGCGCCTTCTTGTCTTAATTAAAATTAAACATGTACTTTCTGACTAAAGATCATTTGAAAGGTCATATATAAGACAACACAAGAATTATTTTCATAGACATTTTTTCTTAATGCCTAGCGACGTTTTACTTCCAAAAGAAACATTATTCATTCCGCTCGATTGCAATTTGCTTCGCCTTTGTTAAAGTTATTCTCAAATCAATATTTACTGTAGCATGATTAAATGTATAAGCCTAGAAATGAAATGAGTGTGCAACGTGTGTCACAGTGACAGCAGTTTTTGACATACCAAATCAAGTTTTCATCACTGATTTTGAAAACAGTTGCCTCAGGATTTTATTCCAGATCCTGCGGGCAAGTGAACATGAAACCGAGATAGCGACCCAAAATAAAACCCGCCTAAAGCAGCAAATAAATTATCATTTTATATATGAAATGGATATTAATGAACATAAATTACGTTCGGGTGCAAGGTATGAATTTCAATTGTCCGTTGCGACAATGGCCGGACGGTCCGCTCCGAATTTTCGATTCTCAAATCCTGTGCTGTCGGAGTTATCAGTATTCCAAATCTATGCAGACAAGTTTAAGCCTTATTTTTATCGCCAGTTTGCATATTTTAAATAAGGCAAGAATATTTATGGCTTTCTTGGCTGGAATTCTTCACCTCTCTGTTACCTCTATTGAAGACCCAACAAGTTTATTTCCTAAATTGGCACATGTATTAATTTTATTTCTGTAGCATATCCTCTGTCGATAAAGAGTCAAGGAATTTAGCCATTGAAATGAGCTATTTTCATCTTCACAATATCACAAACATGTCTTGCTGCAACTAAGGTTTTGTAAATATAAGCCCACATACCTGAATATAATCCGTCGATTTCATCTGCAATATTCCCCGGCCGTGCTCGACAAAAGCCCAGTAGCAGCAAAATAACTGCAATGCTCACTTGACGCATTTTCAGTAACGAAATGAAGCTCGCAAAGTTGTCTCAAAAACTGGCCGTGCTTTCAAATATTTTCGTTATTTATGAAGTTCAAAACGCGGCACCCACTCAGCAGGATACCTTAGTTCGTTAACAGCAATTAGGGATCATTTCGCTCATTGGACCGTGAAGATTACCGTTTTCTTCGACTTAACTGATTATGTTTTTTCAGATTTATCCCGCTTGCTGCCTGGCGCCAAAGAAAGCATCAGTACAAGAAAGCAATTGTCTTAGAGACACAAACATTCTCACGGTTCCACAGAGCTCATAATTGTTCAAACTGTTTATTTTGGTATGCCCTTTATTCAATGTACAGAAAAGAAACATATGTCAAAGAAACAGGAGTAAATCAGTAAATCAGCCACGCGGAAAGTCAATGTGTAACGGCCATTGAAAATCTATAATTGAAAAGGTCAAATGCCTAAAAATACTCAGCAGAAGAGCACAGTGAATAAGTGAATGCCATAAATATTACAGGCAATACTTATCGAACTAAATCGATTGTTCGGCTAATCGAATTTAATCGAAACCAATCGTATCCAGTCGCCTGATTAGTCCTAATGGAGTGTCTTCAGTGGCTAGATTGAATTCAATCAAAATATGCCACAGCAATCAAATGCGATAAATGGTCAATTACTATCCATCAGATTATTTATTTCTCAAGCTCGCTTGTTCTTTAGTCGGTTTTGCGCGCAAAGACTGTAATTAACTTAAAAAGATACATCTGCTTAAACACGAAAAATATAGAAACTTTGGTAATTATTCACAATCACTTTAACGCTTTTGCTTGCAGGGATTATTTATTTTAACAGAGTCTACCCAATATTTTTTCATAATGCATCAATCAATGTAAGATCGAATCTACAAAGCTGTGAGCTATTTTGACTATTTTGCCTATTCAAATGTGATGGACCACAACCGATAAGGGAGAATAACAAGCACCGCGAGTGCTGTTGAGATTTGTCCACAACGCAAAGCATGAGATGTAAATTGTGCGAATAAACATACAAAATCATTAACAAAATTGCTAATACTTGACCTAAGTATGTATATCTTGATCATGCAGTTAGGTGTGAGCTACTAAATTAAGAAAATCGTTCGGAATAAGAGCTGTAGAAGCCAGCTGTGTAGCACGCTGCTACTATCTCTTCGATCTTCCTACAGCGACTCTGCTGGCAAGGTAGCTGTGTAGGGGAAGTTTTCCAGTTTATGCATTTTATAATTCAGTTAATTAGCTAATTAGTAAGTTAGTTTACATTCATTCCCTGGTATACATTTTTTATCTTTTTAACTAACATCCATTTATATCTTTACTTTTTATTATGTTATTTTTCTTGGCGTTCCTGTGAAAAGCTGGTGCGTCCACAGACATTTCAAGTGCATATATATGGGCGTACCGTTCATAGCTAAGTGTTCGTCAAGTAAATGTCTGTTTATGTGGTCGATTTTCTAGTATTCGACTTTTTTAAACAACTAACCGTAAAACCCGGCCCCGTTGAGGCTGTCTTAGAGCACTAATGATACCTCATTAAACTCTAAGCTTTTTTTTGAGAGTTAGTAAATGAAAATATTTTTTCCTCACTTTTTTTCTTCTTCTCTTCTCTTTCCTTTTCTTTAGTTGCTCCTCTTCTGTCCTGTTCCCTTATTTTTCATTTTCCTCATCTGTTTTTCTTGTCCCCTCTTTTTTCTCACTCCCTTCTCTTATTAAAACTAATTATCCATTACGCTTGTTCTCCTTTTGACGCAGCTGTAGATGTCTGTATCCCTAATCCCTGTAAGAATCATGGCATTTGCGTTAAGGACGGCAGTGACGGCTACCACTGCATGTGCCCGGTGGATTTTTTACCACCTGACTGTGCAAACAGTAAGTAGATAGTTCATAGCAGCCTGGGATTACGTATGTTTTTCTCTTATATTTCCATTGATATCGATCAGTCCATATCCTTGTATAATTTTTATTTAATCGATATCGACTCGTGTATGCCAAGCAATGACTGGAATGTCACAAGCCTTTTGAATTTCATCGATTGCTATCGATCTTGTTAAACTTAATGTAATAATGATTGCGTTCAACGATTGGTTATCGATTTAATCAATTAATTTGTTTCGATTGATATCGACTTTCACCAATTTACGGCTCTGAAGAAGTAACAATGTTGGAAACTCAACCCGAGCTTTTAGGTTTGTTATGGCATTACCGGCGGTGTATAAAAGAGTGTGATTATTGATACTTATGGCCATTCATGTGACAAAATTTATATCAACACTTGCCATCAAAGAACAGAACAGAGAGAACTGAGGGCGTACTGTTCGCCTGCCCTAGCCAATAAAAAGATAAATAGGGACTTGTTGTCTATTTAGCACTTGAGATGAATCTTAAAAAGGACTTACAATACAATAGGCCTTATGCATGATGATCTCATATGCTCAAAATGCACCACCAAGCCTCGTTTACGCGAATTATTCTGCATGCAGTTTTCACGTTGGGATCCTTTTCATCTTTGCTGCTTTAGGAGTGCGTTCATGACAAAATTTACAAGTTTGCAATTTGAAAGCGAGGCTTGGTGGTGAAACAAGCCAGTCTGCCACTCTGCCGCCCACTTCTTTCATATAAAAAGTCAACTGAAAAGGTAGGGATTCATACCTAAATCCTTGGTTCCTTGGTAACAGTGATGCAAATTCTCTACCAGCGAAGAATGCAGCATTTGGTACAACTGAGAAGACGCATTTTTCCTCTTAATGAAACGATAATTTTTCCTTTATTTTTTCACTTAGAGACAATGAATCCATGCGATCCCAATCCCTGTCACAACGGTGGCACCTGCCAGCCGTCACAGGACAAAAAGAGTTTTACTTGCCAATGCAAAGGCAGTTTCATACCTCCTCTTTGTAGTAAGTAAATGCATATTGACTGTTCTAAAAATGTAGTGCAATACATGGTGGCTTCTGATGGTAAGTGCTGTGGAGTCGGTATGGCCACAGTGGGCACTCAAAAAAGCGTAGAGGCTCTAAAATAATGTCTTGGAGAAAAGTTTGGATCAAAACATAAAAATGGAGCCAATTGAAGCTGGATCTTAGCGTGGATCGGGATCCAGCAATGAACTTAAAACACTTGGAAATTCAAGGCTGATAAATCCCTGGAAACTGATGTTTTATTTGCCTCCACTCCAAGGCCATTCAGGGGCGGATCCAGGAATCTTTGATAGGGGGTCCAAACTTTGACTCAGTTGACCCTCCCCCTGGATCCGCCACTGCCATTTGATCCGGCTACCTTGCATTTAAAAAAAGAAGCAGGAATACTGTGACACATTAAATTGGCTGATCTACCCATTGAACTGAGCCATAACATAAAACCTTACAAAAAGGATCGGCGTCTTCCAAGTATGCGTATTGATTACTCGGAGTTTTGGAATGGCATATATTTAAAATAATGAAAAAGATGGAGAATCAAACAAACGCAAAAGTTAATATGACTTCACTCCTCTTAATTTTTTTTGTTTTTCTTTTCCTTGCAGCATGCGGCTGTCCTGAAGGTGATCCTAACTGGGTTCCTCCCATTCTTTCACAACAGTGCACGGAAAACGGAGCCTGCTATTGCCCCAGTTATAATGGAAAGACTTATACAATGGCAGAAAAAGGTTGCGTGGAAGCAAGTAAGATATAATTTGAAATCGACGCGGTTACAAAGTTTACACTTTCTTGCTCACACAATTAGCATATTTGCTATTCGAGGCGGGGCAAGATAAACAATAATATTGTACAGTTACTAGTTATAACAAGAAATGGACTTCATAGCGACTACAGTGACAGAGAGCAGGAAAAGGAAAAAAATGAAAAATAAAAAAGTAATTGAATAACAATGAATCACTCGCAAAGAAAATGACAATGGTGTAGCAGAGACAACAGAAGAAAACCAACAACGAGTTAACGTTATGGAAGAGAATTTGAAAACAAGATTTGCTTAGTTGAAGAAGCTATGATAGGGACTGCAGAAAGTCTTTCAGGGGCTGTTTACAAGGAGAGAGGTTTACCCTATAGCTAGCAAGCGGGTTACCCGAGCAGGGGGTTACTCTAGCACTCACACATTTCCTCTTTTTTTCTTCGTCATGTTTACAAGGCAGCTAGGGTTACCCGGGTAGGCGGGTTACCCTATCTGCCCGCTAGGGTTACCGTGGCTGGCGGGTTAACTTTTTCCCTTGTAAACACTCCAGGGAGGGTTAACCTGCCTACCCGGGTTAACTTTCTAATTGTTTCCAGGCCCTTTGAGTGTAACCGCGCATTAAGTTGTCCCTACCTGTGAAATTTTTCTTGTAAGCCCGGGCTTTCTTTGACCCTCTTGCTAAGGTACCTCCTTGAAAACAGTGCCATAGTAAATTCTTAATCGCATCCCGAAAACTATGTCGGCTACGCGTTGTTATTGAGAGCGGAATGGAGTTCCAAATTCCATAACTTTCAGTGCCCTCTTTTTCGTCCTGTTTGGAACGAGGAAAACCTCTCACCAAAACATCAGACTGAAGTTATGTTACGTCTTTGCATAATACATGATTTTTAAACGAAACTATATACAATTATGATGGACAAGTAAATTAGCAGTATGGCCCCTCTTTGGTTTATACGATATCGATTCTCTCCTCAGGACAGAATCCTTGCGATAGTAATCCATGTCAAAATGGTGGCAAGTGCTTCGCCAGTCCTGAACAGCTGTCTTTTTCCTGTCAGTGTCCAGAGCAATGTACAGGAGATCTCTGCCAAAACTGTGATCGTAAGTGATTATTTATATTAATATAATTTGGTTTTATCAACTGGGTTGATAATGTTCATTGGCCACCGTAAAGAGATTCGAGAGCTGACGTTTCGAGCGTTAGCCCTTCGTCGGAGCGAATACGAAGGGCTAACGCTCGAAACGTCAGCTCTCGAATGTCTTTATCAACCCAGTTGATAAAACGAAATTATATTGTTATACTTCCCGCCGACGCAGCACCACAGTTTCTTTAGAAACCTACCCCCTCTATTCATTGATTATTTATATACCGGACACATCTAAATAACTCCCCATCGCTGTTTAGAAATGATTTGTGGATATAGTGCTTTAATCGCACTTTTGTTGTGACCATTTTACAGGTCCGCGTTTTCTACTTCGGTAGTAATATTTCCCGTCTTTAGTTAACTATTTTTTTATATAAAATATAATTTTCTGACAAAGAATCCAAATGTATTATTGTGAGCTATACATAACATAATCACAAGCATTTGTATTTTGTATTTAACTATTTTGTTTTATTTTATAAGTGCACTTTTTAAAGCTTTGAATAAAAACGCAAGCTATGTTATGCATTTTTTCTTTTTTTGTTATAACCATTCAGCTGACAAGATTTGCACACCTGGATATTGTAAAAATGGCGGCACCTGTATAGTGGTAGGAACGAAGCCTTTCTGTAAGTGTCCACCAAGCTATCTACCTCCTGACTGTAGCCAACATATAATACCAGGTATAAGGTTTGTTGTTTTAGGAAACTTTACTCTTGTTGTTTTCAAGTAACTTTGACACATAGTGTTATTCCCTGCTACAGCTATAATTTCTGATTTGTCCATTGTCATGAGGACTTTACACCTGAAATTTCTATTGATACTTCCTAGTCGTTAAGGTAACACAATACCTTCACCGTGGGTGTCCTTCAGAAAAAAATCGTACCTACGTTGTTTTTAAGTTAACTACCACAAACCATGGAAATGGAAATGCTTTGAATTGTAAAATTCGAAAAAAATATCTGCTGTGCTGTCCGTCCTTTTCGTGAGAAGAAGGAGCCGGTAACAACATACCGTCGTTCCGCCGGATTAGTCGGGTATCAAACGCAAACACTAATAAAAAAGCACTGCACAGTGTTAATCAGTGTTAATCAGTAAGCATCAATCTCTCAAATTGTGTCAGGGTTTTCCTGTATTCCGATTCGTTTTCTTTTTATAAACCCGTAAAGTTACAGTATCGAATATTTTCCCGATCTTGTTCCGTTCACAGCTGCCAAAATAGAAATATCCAAAATCTCAAAGACACAAGACACACTATTTTGTTCCTCAATGCTTAATGGATACTCTGACCAAATTTCGTTAAAACCGTCAATTCTACATACCCTATTAATTCGTTTAAACTAAAGGGAGTTTTCGCCGTTTGAAGGTTTTGCGAACACCTCTCGCCTTCACCTTCGTGGGAATTCTTGGACAATTAATCATCGGTGACAGTCACGTCCTTCTCGTTCACTTGTCTTTACCGCATTGATGCCATATTCAAATACATGTTTACTTGGTTTAGGTTCGACGGTGATGTCTTGGAATTGATTAGCCAGAACTGAATTTGCGAAATAGAGCGGTGAGCAAATAGCAGTAGTGAGGTCCTCGTAATAAGAGCTCCCAGATAAAGCCGTTTAGCACAAAACGGTCGCCGGGAGTCGACACGCTATAAACATTACGACACCTAACTGTTTTATTAACTTTTGTTAAAAAAATCCTTTTTTTCTAGATAACTCGCGCAGGTTTCAAGATTTTGATTTGATTTTTTGAAAAATATTCAGTAGATTTTATGGCAATCTTCTTTTCAGTGTTAAATTGTTTTCGCCAAAAGTAGCCCTCTGAAGGTATTCTGTAACCTTAAGGCAAAAAAACAAAAGTTAAAAAGTGGCGAATGTAATATGAAGACAATTACGTGTGCGTACAGTATAGGTACCCACGTCTCAATTAAATTATGTTTTCCCTGATAGTATCTATGAGAGTATACATTGTTTTCAATCAATTAGGTAAACGCAGTGTTTGTCATCCCAATCCTTGCCAGAACGGTGGCACGTGCAGAAACATAGGGTCTGACACTCGGGAGTGCAGCTGCGCCGAGCAGTACGATGGAAAATACTGTGAGCGTAAGTACATATGAAACCTCAAAATAAAGATTGAATTCGAAAGAAATAACAATATTAATGGGTCAGCTGTGCGTATCGGAACAACGTTCAATTCAGGAAATGTTAGTGTCAAGTTAAACTTAAGCATTTTGAAAAAGGTCGAGACAGGAATTGTCAGTAAAAGTTCAAAGTCATTTCTCAACTGTCAGTTAAGATTTTGACAGTTTGTCACTGTGCAACTAGCCCATATCCAGACTGAGTCCATGTAACTTACTTTTAAGATTTGCTCGTACATATAAGTGCATGCGAGAAAAACGAGATAAAAAGCGAAAACAACAACCAAGAACTGTTACTTTTTAAAAGTTTAATTTGGCTGTATTGAATGGTAACATATTAAAAAGACAAGAAATGACAGCTGAAATTAATGGACGCTGTCGACTGGAAACAGTGGAGTGGACCACTGGCTACAATGAAAATAAAAATAGTTTCACGTGCAATCGCTGAGTAAGCCAATGCAAACTTCGGGAATTTTTTTTTAATAATGTGGCTGACGAAAGTGATGCCAGCTAGCTATGCAGTATAACAGCAATATTTTTTTCCTTATCCCTAAGATTTTGTCCAAATGGAGTTGGGCGTGTTCTTTTATTTTTAGTCTCATGTCATCTCCTTCCATCCTCGAGTAAAGAAAAGCTAGAGAAAATTAGCCTTGGTTACTGGCTATATTACACAGTTTATGCAGGAATTAGTTTGTCTCTTCTTTCCTTTGTTCTCTTCATTTTTCTAGGAGACAAATGTATGGATTGTGACGTTCACGCGATTTGCAACAATGGTCATTGCAAATGTAGAACGGATTTCAGGGGGAGTGGATTTAAAGGAGATTGTAAACCAGGTTTGTCTCCTGCGCGTGAGTGGTGCATGAAGCTGACTGACCGGCTGACTGACTGACTAGCTTTCTGACTAACAATCTCTCTGACTAACTGGTTTACTAACTGACTGACTGACCTACTTACCGACCGACCGACTGACTGACTGTAGCTGTCTAACTGGCTGGTTTATTAACTGAGTGACTGAGTGACTACATAGGTGTCTTGCATGGCTGACTGATTCACGGCTTCGGAGTACAGCGGTAATGCCCCTTTCAGGCTGTCACTTATCATAGCGATAATCAAGGTTTCAAGAACATTTATAATAAAGCTTGAATGAAAGACCTGGAACTACAACAAACTCGGGGCTTCCCTTAATGTCAGTAAATATAACCTCCGCTCTTTCGATAAATTGACGTTAAATTGTTTGCAATAATGCCTAATTTTACAAGAAAAATGAGAAATAATATTTGATAGCTATAAAAAATAGAAAAGATGATCCCTTTAAAATTTCCCGAGGGCCGCCATTAATTTCAGGACGCGTAATGGCTACCGCTATTGTTTGGAAGCAGAGAATATTTTGCATCATTTTGCTTCATAGAGGTGACGAAGTGGGCAATGGTAGAGCTTGGGACTTGAGGTTAGAAAACATCAGTTTCAGTGGTTTCGGTATCGTGTCTTGCTACATTGTATAGTTAATGAAGTGGGCAATGGTAGAGCTTGGTTCTTGAGGTTAGAAAACATCAGTTTCAGGCGTTCGCATTCTGTTGTGAATTGTTCTCTTGGTAGACGACAAGCGGAAAGCACGGTTTAACATTGTCCAGTGTTTGTTGGTTTACGGTAAACACTTGTTACCCGCAGCCGACAAATGGCAGTTTACATGGATGCCGAAACTGTTTAAAGTGCTTGTTACGTCCTTTATTTCCAGTTTCTTTGCCATACCTTTCACATCATTTACTTCCCGTATGCCGTATTTCCCTTTGTTTCACTGTTCCCCCAAAGCCTTAGAGACCCTCAATTTAGACCTTGTTTACAACAATTCAACGTTAACCTATCGTAAGAGCGCAGGTTCGCTTTAAATTAAAACAAAATACAATAAAATTATGTATATATACACTTCACACACGTGTTAGAAGAATTAGTCTGTTTTGCTGTACAATTATATCTAAAGTTCATGTGTGCAGCTGCTTCTTTTTTACTGTTTACAGAGTCTGCGTGTAACATTTGTCCGCTTAATGCTGTATGCGTCGATGGCGAATGCTCATGTATATCTGGATTCTACTTTATCGATAACACTTGTAAGATAATTGGTAAGTCTGGAGATTGCATGTTAATATTAAAAGTAATAGATAGGATTCAGCTTGTTTATTTTTGCTGTTTCTTTTTCATTTTAGTTGGAAACTAAACCAACTGGACAGCAGCGCCTACCCCAGAAGACGACGAGAACAGTATAACTTTTTTATTAGCTATCATTTTCAAATTGGATTAAATTTATTATTGCTAATTACTTACTTGCCCAACTAAGGAACTATTATGCAATTGGTTTCTCTACATAAAGTAGCATACAAGTGGTAAAATGGTTATTTTTCCAACTAATATCACGGCTGAGAAAACAACAGAAATTAAATATCTTCAAAAATAAGCCGAAGGCTTCCGATTAGCTTCTTTTTTTTGTCAGCAACTGTCACAGTTTTTCCAAACAGAAATATAACAGGAAGAAACGTTTCAGCTTTTAAATGTAAAGAGCTTATCAATTCATACCAGCGTCGTGACTGTTTAACTTTTAGAATTCAAAGGCGACAGACCACAATCTCAATGTTGGCTCCTGTAATAACTTTTAGAAGATATCATGTTAACTAAACGAATGAATACGGCACTTAAAATTTTCCACTTTGGATAGTTTAACGGGATGTATAGATGTTGTTGTCATTCTATTTCCGAATAAAAGATCTAATGAACCTGACACAGATATAGGCTGCCCTGGTTGTGCTCCTTTATAACAGCTAAAATGGGACCACTTTCGGCTACCCCGGGAAAACCCTGGATCAAGCTGGTTTTTGGTTTAACAGCGTGTTATAAAAAAGAGGGCAATTCTCTTTCCATTTCTTGCCTTTTTGTTATTATGTTCCATGCCAAGTGCATCTGTTCGATAATCGACGCCTTGTATTACAATTTAGTACATACCAAAACAGTGAATAGCGTTATTGGTTGAGCAAGAAACAGGATACAATCCACCGTAAGGAAAAAGAACCGACTGGTACATTTACCAGTCCAGTATCTTTAGAGGGGCCAACCGTGATTCATGAAGATAACCAAGGAGCAATTAGTTAATTGGAATGGCAAAAAATCATGTCGGTCGAGATAGGATCAAGCACACCGATAGTTTGCCATTTCTTAGAGTAAATTTTATGTATTAAGTCGAATGCTCGACAAGACTGCGGTGTGTAGCTGAGCTATGCTTTAATTTTACTCTCGCTTCACGTAGTAATTCCACAATCTTGGAGGGGTGTTCAGTGATTCAGTGTTGCATTTTGTAATAGCAAATTTCAGATTATATCAGCAGTCATTACCGACATTACCCTTATGGGTTCCAGGCTGCACAGCTTTGACGCCTTCACGTTACGTTAAGCACACATTATTACAACGATTCTTCTACAAGAAATCGAGCATCGAGTTTTCCAAGAATTTATATTCTCAGCTATACATGAGCAAATTATAGGTCGATGGGTCGATGCAGGCCATTTTTGTGTCAAATACCTGGGGTATACTCCGTAGAAGAGGAGGGGGCGGTTTCGAAGCGGCGGAAGCTTGATTAACTTGAACGGTACACATTAGTGTATGGTAACCTAGTAGATATCGCCAAGAATTCTGTTGATGCTTCATTTAATTATAAAAGAAGGCAAGTTTAGATTAGTTTATTGAGAGTAGAAAAACTAGATTTTTTCAAGGGAATAATTATCATATCTTGATTAGAATAACGAAAATTTTAGAGTAGGAATAATGGAAAATGAACATCCCATTATTCATTTTCAAAACGATCACCTTGTTGATTTTTGTCAGCTTTTATCCTAATGCAAGGAAAAGTTGTGATCTATGCGAAATTTACTGGAAACTATGATATTTAACAAAACAAGCCGGACTCTAAGAAACACAGAGATAAGAAATATTTTTAGCTACAATATCGAATATCGAACACTAAACCTTTTTCATTTTTAATGGCAATTAGCAGCGAATTTGAAAAACGTAATGCGAACCGTTCGCATAAATTGTTTGGCCCGACTCAGGTTCATTTTAGCCCGAGTCGAACTGGCAGTTTGATTGAATAAAGATTCACTCGGCGAAAACAAACTTACGTTCACTTCAGTTGCTGCCTGGATTCTTCTTAGAGTTTCCTCTCCATAATTCCTCTTCATCTAGCTGAGAAACGTGAGAATTTGCTTCATTGCTAGGCTTTTATGTTGTTTTGGATTTGGTATCTCTAGAATGCGTAGAAAATTATCCTGAAAATATTTTTTCGATTCCGTCACTTTTCACCCCAAAATCAAGCTTTAAATTCCCCGCCTTGGCCACGCCCAATGAAGTTAACCGCGTGATCGAAGATTGGTGAAGACTGACGTCACTTCAGGCAATTCCTTTCTTTGAGTCAACAGAATTTGAAAACCTCACAACAACACATCTATCAGACATATTATTTCGGAATTAACAGTGAAATGAACTGACAGGAAAATTTGACGATTCCTGACTTGACGTCATGACCCGTTCTAGAACCAGGACTCTTTTTTAGAAGCAACTCGCGGTCATATTCATTGGGTGTGGCCGACGCCGGAACTTTAAAGCTCTATTTTGTGGGAAAAAGTTGCGGAATACTTGCTTATGCAATATAAATATACCCAACGCATAAAAACCCTGTAGGCCATATAGACACTTTAAAGAGCTCGAGACTAGGAAGTGGAAAAGCCTCAACTGAGTCAAACGGAGCTTGAAGGTTTTGAAGTGCTGCTAGTCAGCAAGAAAATGGCGCGAAGAATTGAATGGTTTTCAATTATTTTTGGCTGCAGGCATCTTCGTTTTCTTGTTTCTGACTGGTCCACGCGGCGGGCTAGAATATATTTCAGCCCGCTGAATTCTCCATTTTAGCCCGCAAAATACGACACATTGCTCGATAAAAGTGTTGCAATTACACGTAATCAAGACAGGATGTATCCTCTCTTGACATAATCTATTAAAAAGGCGATTTGTTTTCACATTCAATCTTCTAATATCTTCATTGTTCACTTAAAGAGTGGTCCCTCGGTAAGCCGGTTAACTTTGTCTCCCTCGAATCTAAATGTTGAAATTGAAATGACTGTTTCCAGCGGAACCAGTCATTTTGATTATAAAAAACTGACCTGTAGTACAAATACCAGCCGTCCTATTATTTTAAACCATTCTAACTGAAACAGGAAACTACTTTTTGGTACTTAAACGAAATAATACTAACCTCTTACTAACCGAGCGCGAGGGTACTGGGGAATATTGGCCCGAAGTGGTGGCAGCGAGCGCAGCGAGGTCCGTGCAAAAACGTCCGAGGGCCAATATTCCCCAATACGGCTCGAACAAGCTTAGTTAGTAAGGAGTTTGGTCGTAGCACGAGTCAAGTTCAAGCCCGAGCCAAGTTCGAGTCACGAGTCAAGTTCGTGTCAATTTTTTTCGCCTGTTCTTCCTCTCAATAATATCCTTTGCCTGTAATTGTTATTGCCTCACAAAATCTCGAAGAAGTAACCAGAAACAACAACAAAACCGGACGATCGTTTATTTGATTGTGGTTTTGGGAAGATTTAATAGGAGCCGTTAGAAGGACACAGGAAGGACCTAAAATGTGACTGATATACTCATTGAAAATTACAAAGAGAAAAGGAAAAAGAGATTAAAGGAAAAGCCAACAACGGGGTTATTCCTGAATACCATCCACCCAGCTACTAACCCTGCCCAACAGACGCGTACTTGTGTTTCCTTGTGGTAAAGTGACAAAGGGTCAAGTTCATGCAAAGACAAAACAGCATGGTTTAAATGGATCTCTCCTTTAATTTGGCATTCTACTCTGTTCTAGACTGCCTTTTATTTCCTTGATTTACATCACTGTTAGGCTCATCTTGAACCGATACCGCAAGGAACCACCAGTTCTATTCTTGGTTTTTCATGTGACGTCATAAAATTCTGAAATCAAAATTCACTAGGCCTACTAAATTTTAGGTGAACTAAAAATATCTTTTCGCAAATTTTCAGCTCGATATTGAACTTCGTTTTGAAAACAGAGCATCTTGAAAATTTCGAGTTCTTCGCCGTATGTGACATCAAGCTGAGTGCGGTGACAAAGCTGTTTTGTTTATAAAAAGCCTATCCTCTAGATTTTCAGTAGTTAGAATATTTCAATAATAAAAAGTGGTGTTTATGTGGAAGTATAATAGCTCAAGAGCCAAAAGTAGTCGCTAGATTGTTTCTCGGGCATCGCGGCGGCCATATTTGTGCCCCTCGGAAGGACAAAAATATGGCGTCGCCTTACTGAGCTTTGTAAATTTGCGTGGAACGTTTCGGCAAATATCTCGCGAACGGGACACCGCACAGACCAGAGACTTGGAGAAAATGTTTATTTATTTATCATCTACACTATTTGAAGCTCTTTGCTTCTGTAGTTGAAGTTTTTCGAATTTAGTTTTTAATTGCGTGACTAGTGAAAACCACCAATAGACCAATTCCAATATATTAAAATTCTAACGTGGCACCGAGGCTTGGGGTATAAAACAAAAGAAATTATTTATTCATCTCTAAGCCTCGATGCAAAATCTTTTTGTTTTATTCCCCCAAGCTTCGGCGACATGTTAGAAGTTAAACCTCTTAAGCGTGGTGAGTACTTGGATGGGTGACAGAAAGTAATTCACCAGTTTGTTGAGCTTTTTTTTCTTCTTCTGCTTCGCTTTCCAACAATTTATCAGTAATTAAGGAACCCCTCCTTTGCCATTCTGACGGCTTCTTTTTAAACTTTTTGAGGTGACTTTAAACAGTGATAAGGCCGTCCTACCCGGGGCCGTCCCCTACTTTTCTCCGTTTAGCGTCATCCAACCAACCCAAATTTATGCGTTTAAAATCACTTTAAAAATATTTTAAAAAGCTTTTTACAGTATTTCTACTTAGTATTGCGCATTTTACAAGATCTTGCGTTGTGTGGCATATTCAGCTACCAGTGCATGCTTGAAATCGAAGCGATCGCCCGCATTCGTTGTTTCTTTATTTATATCACTTCTGTGACACTTTGTTTTACAATAACAATTAAAGTCAAATTGAACCATATTAATTTAAGAAAAGTAGAAACGAACTTGACTCGGGCTCGGACTTGACTCGTGCTACGACCAAACTCGTGTAGTAAGTAGTTTAGCATATGGCACTCGGTTCATGCATGGTTGGTAAAAAGCGTACTTTCGGCGACTGGAATTCAGAGGTTTTCCGACGTAACGTGTTTTGATGCCCGTGAACAACTCAGAAAGTACAAGCTACCACGATTTTGAAATCATTTTTTTAATTAGAGTATTGACATGCGTTTTCTTTCCGCAGTTCTAGTTGCATATTTTAAATTATCCGCGGCTTATTAGCGGATTGGGACCGTTTCCATGGCAACATCCTGACCAAGAAACAACCAATAAGAATGCTCGGATTTTCCTTGACATATAATTTGGATTCGCTCCGACGAAGGGCTAACGCTCGAAACGTCAGCTCTTGAATCTCTTTACGGTGGCCAATTGACATTATCAACCCAGTTGATAAAACCAAATTATATAATAATGTGATTTAAGGCCCCATTTACACGGGTCCGGACAAATTTTTGCACGGACGAATTTTGTTCCTGGACCGCCTGTTTACATGGACCCGTGCAAATTCTGTTACAGATTGCAGTGGTGTTTACACTGATCTGCGCCAATTTTGGACCAGTCGCGGCATTTGAATAGCTTTTTTACGTCTCTGTTGTGATTGGTTATCGCTACTGCTTTAAACCACTCATGTTGCAGCCCTTGCAGTACGCTGCAAATCAAGCATGGCGGCAGACGTGGTCTGACGAGGAAATTAATTTATTGCTACATGAAGTAACTAGATTCCAGGCCTTAACCGTGCTATCTGGGCAAAAAGTTGCAAGGTTTGGGTGTTTACACGAGTCCGTACGAAATATGGAACCGTGCCGGTCAAAAAGTTGACCTGCTTTTGTCAGGTCCCAAACTTGCACACTTAGCCGTTCAAAAATTCGTCCAGTTCCGCCGGTCCCGTGTAAACGCAAGGTGGAACCGTGCAATAATTTGTCCGGACCCGTGTAAACGGGGCCTTAAGGCGGCAAATGCATGCAGCCTTATTTTTCCAGTTCCATCATGCTTCATAATTATATGCGTGCATATACAATATATTTGGAAAAACAATTATGAATTGCTTATCTTAATGTTAAAAATCATTGAGTATTTAACAATTATTCCATGAGCCCGCGTTGGATATGAGGTGATAAATAACCAACGTGCGCGTAGCGGAGCGGAGCGTAGCGCGAGTTGGTTATAATCACCTCATATCCAACAAGGGCAAATGGAATAATTGTTTTAGTAAATTTTCAACCTCGGTTGTCGTAGGCATTTTAAAACACTTACACTTGTTCAGTCTATTTTGTATATTATTATTAATAATGCGGACATTTCAGTTTGATCTAACCGTGGCGTTTGTATGAAAAGGCGGCAAAATCAGTGGTGCGTTGTTCGCTTTGTAACTTGAATGAAACACGTGAAAAAGGCGAGCGAGAGAAACAGCTGCTTCTTCGTAAATATTCCTGGCACAATCTCCTCTAAAGTTGTCTTTATCGTGGTACATCTGGACAAAGTTGGTTAACGGGAAGCCGAATCGAGCTTAATGTTTACCGCTGTCTGGTGATCTCGCGATTGATCAAGACATT